>JADLZN010001268.1:117500-122500 GCA_018155175.1 Sinocyclocheilus anophthalmus
CGCCATGCAATAAAGACATAAAAAAGGCAATTGCGACTTTTAATCTCACAGTTCGTGCTTTTTTCTTGCAATTCCCTGACTTCATATCTCACCATTTGGAGTTTTTGCATGAAATAAACTTACAATGCTAAGAAAAAAGTCTGAATTGTGAAATAATAATAATAATAATTTTCTCAGCAAGGAATAAAAAACTAAAAAGTTAACTGCAGGACATTTTTGTCACAGATTCTGAGCTTGTATCTCGGAATTCTGCATTGGAATGTCGCAATTGTTTTTTTTTGTTTCCAAGGAATTCTGACTTTTTTCTCTCCATTTCGAGTTTATATCTCACAATTCTTACTTTTCTTTTTTTTCTCAGAACTGCAAGATACTCGCAATAAAGATTGTCATAGATGTTGTCATTTTTAAGTAATTTATCACGATGTGGTAACACAGAGTGAATTGAGATTGAGATCAAATAAAAAGGAACATTTGTATTGGTAAATAGAAACCATCCTGTGCTATGTTGAGCGTATTATCTCGAGATCAGTCAGGTCACTGAAGTAAGTTAGCCAAACAAATAAAATGGTAGTTCGTCGATGTGTAAAGAAGTTTGATAGGTTGTAAACAACTTGGAAAAACTACAGACCCAAACAGTATAAAAGATAAGAAAAAGGAAGTATTGAGACAAGAGCGGCATACTAATATAAGAAACGCAGACAGGTAACCGAACTACATTCCCGGATAATTCAGATTTCACCAAAAAGAAAAAAATACACAGAGGCCTTTTGCAATTAGCCTCATTATCCTCCGGTAATCTGAATTCATATCTTGCCATTTGAAAAAAAAATAGGATTGTGATATTATATACAAACGATAGCAATGATATCATTATCGTCACTTCTTCCGCAGGCGCAGCGGAATGAAAGACTACGAAATCGCCACACAATAGGACTCACCCTGACGTAGAGAAGATGCTTATGAGCGCCATACATAAAAACATACGAGGAAAAGATAGCGCCCACGTGGGCAGTGCCACAGATCCGTGCGAAAAACTCGCGGTGAGTTTACGATCTGAATGTATGAGCGATACCGGGAGGATGCGCCGGCTGCAGCGAGAGTTTGCCGACTTCAGAAGCGATTCAGAGCGCTTCCAGAGCGCCGGAGGCGGCGCTTCGAGTTCGCCGGTTCATTAAAGAACCGCACTTACCAGTTATAGGAGCTAGTAGCCTATCTCTCCTATCTCTCTCTCTCTCTCTCTCTAGAATGTCTTTTATAAATGTAACGACGTTTCTTGAAGCAGGAATAATCTGCCGTGCAACGGTAACGACGGTATGTATATCCGCCAATACTTTCAGTAACGCTGTTATTTAATGAAATGATTCTTAAACATCAACAGCAAGTCATCGACTGTGTCTCTGATGCTTCATCCTGTCATATTGCATTTAGAATATGGATTCAATATTTTATTAAAAATGTGAATGAGATGTCTGATCTCAAAAAAGGTTTAGTTTTTAGTTTCAGCATTTAGTTTAGCTATTATGCATTTGTTCAGCTGCCAAAAATGTAATAATATACTCTGCCGGTCAAAAGTTTGGGATCAGTAGGATTTTTAAGTTTTAAGTCTCTTGTGCTCGTCAAAGCTGTACAGAAAAACTGTAATATTGTGATATATTATTTCAATTTCTAATATTGGTTTTCTGTTTTTAATATATTTTAAAATATAATTTATTTCTGTGATGCAGCGCTGAATTTTCAGCAGCATTGCTCCAGTCCAGAATGAGGCATCTCACATTAATGCATCATATTGACAGGCAGAGCATTAATATACGAAAGAAGGGACTATTGCTTTTATGTCATCATGTCTGTTATAATACGTTTATTTGTGTAGTATGTGTCTTGATGCATGCATGCACCTGTTTGAAGTAAAGCAGAGGGCTCTGTCTGTCCGAGGAGAAGCTGTAGGAGTTGACTGGAGATGATTCACAGACCGTGTTCCTTCATGATTCTCCTGAAGCTGAGCTCTCAGCACAAGGTGCAAGTTCTTCAGTGGGACGATTAGTTATCATAGTAATCACAGACGTATCCGGAATGCTCTGAGTCACTTCTCTGGACTGTTCTCAGCCAGGAGCAGAAATAAAACATGACAAACTTCACTTGAGTTGTTGTGTGTTTTCTTTGTTTGTTAGGCGAGTGCACTGAAAGATTTTTGTGAATTATTTACACATGTGCATGGTCACAAGCAACAAACACACGATGATGAGATGATAAAACAATAACAGTGTTACAGTGACACACTAAAACTTGCATCTTTGTTACAGTGCCCTTTCTCACCTGCTAAATGACCCATTGTGTTTACAAACATAATTTTCCATCTCTCTGTTGCTTTATTTGGGATAACCAGAATATCGTTTTCGGAATGAATCATTATATTTTGAGAGATGGTATTTAAATAACATATACTTTGTTAATCAGTTGATAGATGGTGAGTTATATTCCAGAACATGTGACTTTGGGGCTTCGTTAAAAGAATATAACGCTGTATTTAATGCCACTCATACTGGCATAACAACTCATTTGAAAGAAGAGCAAAGCTTTAATCCTGTTTGTCATATATAACAGTTCTATCTCAGTATAGAACTCAATAACCATTTTATTTTATTTTTATTCATTCATTCAAATATTTATTAACAAACAAAATAAAAGATGTTTCATAGATGCTACACTTGTAATAGCGGAGTTAATACGTATATGCAAAATATTGAAAAAAAACTTTCTGTGGTGTAGAAGAGACGATTGTACGTGTATTTTGTGAATGTGTTTGTGTTACATTTTTTGGAGTTATGTACTTATCTCTCAGAAAAAACTAATGTCAGAATATGCATTAAGACTTTTGACTTTTATTGAACCCCCTCTGGTTCATGTTATTTATTTGTTTGTTTGTTTTTAGTTTATTTAGCTTACTACTTTGTGTTATTTGTGAGATATTTTGTCCTCAATTGTTCTTGATATTGTATAGTTTTAAACTAGTGCCGTCAAACGATTAACCGCGGTTAATCGCGTCCAAAATAAAGTTTTTGTTTACATAATATATATGTGTGTGTATATTTAATATGTATATATAAAGACACACACATGCATGTATATATTTAAGAAAAATATGTTATATGTATATATATTAGATATATTTATATATAATATGAACGTATATACATGTAAATCTTTTCCAAATATAAACTGCATGTTTGTGTGTTTATATATACGTAATAAACAAACACAGTACACGCACACATATTACGTAAACAGAAACGTTTATTTTGGAAGCGATTAATGGTTTGACGGCGCTATTTTGAACTTGTTATGAAGTATTTTGGCATTATTTAAAAAAAAAAAAAGTTCAGGATTTCGATGCGTCACGTGCGGAGTTGTGAATGCGCGCTGACGTCACGCCAAGCGTATCCAATCAGCGCGCGTCCTCACGGGACACCGCCAAGCTCAGTTTGACTGCTGTGTGGAGCAGCTGAGGCGGCTCGCGTAGACGCTCTGATTCTGGCGCGATAAACACAGATTTCGTCCATCTAACTGTATATATCGACGCGATATGCCGCGGCTGTGAGCGGGCTGGTTACGGTAAGAGAAAGGGCGACGGTCGGCGTGAGTTAATGAAGTTTGTGTGTCGTGTGGGAAGCGTTAGCTCGCTAGGTTCGGTTAGCTTAGCTGTAGCCGCGTCGAGCTAACGCGATATATAACGTTAAGTTACCCAGTGAGGAGCGAACGACGCGTGTACAGCGCGACGCGAGGATGATTCGCACACACAGAAGCTTCACCCGTTCATCTGAACACCGACACTAGCCAGAGAAGTGCGACTTCTGTTTGTTTACGTTTACAGTACGCGCGTTATTCACTCAGAGCTGATCGATATTCATCTTAATCGAATAAACACGTGATTTAGCTTATTAATCATGCACGATATAACTTCATATCCGACTGTGTGCGCGTTTGCAGGGTTGGGTAACTTATATTTTGAGCATATGTAGGTCACACGGTCATCTCTCAGCAGTTTAGTCATTACTAATGTGTTGCTGTGTGACTGCAGCTCATCCGCTGGCAGTGGTTTTAACATAAATATAAGGTTATTGCATATGTTTTTATTGCACAATGGGGAGAACATTTAACTTCATGAGGTAGATTGCATATATATAGCAACTATATATACTAAACTATTGAGCTATATACTAAAATAACAACTTAGTTCATTTTTGTAAGCTTGTGATTCAGATTGTTTCATGTGTGATGTGTGTGTTTTCAGCTGAGCTGCAGTCGCAGACCGAAGACTGACCACACGCCGCGGTCACCGCACTGACATCATGGCCAAAGATGTGAGAATCACACACACACTACAAGATTACACACTCAGACGTGTGTTTATTGCAGGGTTATTATAGTTTCATATAACTGAAAGCCGTTTAAAGCAGTTTTGTTACTTGAAATAAAATATAGAAACGTTTTCTCTAAGACAATAATTATCTGTTGAATATAAGACTATGTAAATAACAACTGTACTAAAACTTAAAAAAAGAATAATCTTTACAAATAAAAACTACAGAAGATTAATAAAAAGTGTAATAGTATCTCAATACTGAAATAGCCCTGGTTTAATACAGCCTTTATTTCTTTGTTTACAGTTATGTTTTACATATCTAGTTTACATTTGGTGATTTTGTGTTGTGGTTTAGTTTGAATTGACCATTTCAGGAAGAAAAGGTAAAACTCAAACATATAGGAAATAGGTGTGTGTGTGTGAGAGAGTGTGTGTGTGTGTGTGTGTGTGTGTGTGTGGTGTAAGGGGGCGGGTTGTGTGTGTGAGAGAGAGAGTGTGTGTGTGTGTGAGAGAGAGAGTGTGGGTGGTGTGTGTGTTGTTGTGTGTGTTTGGTGTAAGGGGGCGGGTTGGGGTGTGAGATCGAGAGGTGGTGTGTTTGAGAGAGGATGTGTGTGTGGTGGGTGTGTGGAGCGAGAGATGG
>JADLZN010001268.1:127500-305973 GCA_018155175.1 Sinocyclocheilus anophthalmus
GTGAGAGAGAGAGAGAGTGTGTGTGAGAGAGAGAGAGAGAGAGTGTGTGTGTGTGTGAGAGATAGAGAGAGTGAGTGAGTGAGTGTGTGTGTGTGTGTGTGGTTCTTCAAGCAGATGTGCGCTCACACTCACCGAGTCTCGTTTCTGTCGTCACATGTCATTATCAGAGCTGCAAGACTTGCACATTTAATTCCTCATTAGATCTCGCTGAAGTTTTAGATTTCTTTCAGAAGAAAGAAGTTTAGATTGTTTTGTATGGTTACACCAGAGATTACTAGACACAACCAGCAGCCAATTAACTCATCGTGTTGAAGTTGATTCCAGCATATTTGATCATTATAATCTCACAGAAGCCTTAGAGGAGAGTCCTCTGCTCATGATTGTCTCTGTTCTTCAGGCTGGACTCAAAGAAACCAGCGGAGAGATAAAGGTGTTTGTCAACCAGAATCTGAGTCCAGGGAAACGTGAGTACACACTAACCATCTGTCGGTTCAGTGCATGATGGGTAACGACACCTGATTCACTAAGGGTCTTATCAATGAGATACAAATTCAATAAGAATTACTATGAAAAATATAACCATGAAGCTTTGTGGTCTTATTGTTACATAAATCATTATTCCTGTTAACATGAGTCTAGTTTCATCCAGTACTCAAAAGGTTGGCGTCAGTATGATGTTTTTTAAAACTTTTATTCAGCAGTGACGCATTAAATCGATCAAAAGTGACAGTAAAGACATTTATAACCTTACAAAAGATTCCAATTTCAAATAAACGCTGTTCTTTTGAACTTTCTGTTCATCTGTGAATCCTGAAAAATAAAATGCATCACGGTTTCCACAAAAATATTGTGCAGCACGACTGTTTTAACATTGATAATAATCAGAAAAAAATTTCTTGAGCAGCAAATCAGCACATTAAAACCATTTCTGAAGGATCGTGTGACACTGAAGACTGGAGGAATGATGCTGAAAATACAGCTGCGCATCACAGAAATACATTACAGCTTAACACATATTCACACAGAAAACAGCTGTTTCACACCGTAATAATATTTCACTATTTTACTGTATTTTTTTTATCAAATAAATGCAGCTTTGGTGAGCAGGAGAGACTTCTTTAACAAACATTAAAAATCTTACTGACCCCAAACTTTTGGTAGTGTAGTCAACCTGGTGATGGATGAGTTAATTTTCTTAGATCACCTCAAATGACTCCTATTTTTTTATTTTTATTAATGAAAGCACTTTAAGCTTGTTTTTGCTTTTTAAAGTATTTTTATTGTAGCTGCTTTACTGTAAACAAAACGTCCACAGGGCTCGCTGTGATGAATCACACTGCTCATGTTTATCAGGACTCATGAATATTAATGAGGTGTGTGGGTGTGTGTGTGTGTGCGTGCGCAGCTGCAGGTGTTCTGTCCTTCCTGACGGTTCATCCGGCGTCAGTCTCTGCGGTCAAACAGATTCTGCCCAAAACTCTCTCCGCTGTAGGTGCTAACATGCTGCCACACTTGGTAAGATGCTTACAATCAATACTCCATGTTTTACTGAATCCTCTCGAGTCACATGATGACACAGACCCCTCCCACCGTCTCCATGGCGATAAGCCCTCCATTAACATTGTGTGAGGTGACCCGGGAGAGACTGTAAGCGGATCACAGAGCGCTGGAGTCAGCAGGATTACACTCCTCATCATCCTATTAGCATAGATGCACCTCCTCACCTTTCAGTGACAACTCACTTTTTTGAGATCAAAATGTGTCCCCTGTGAGATTTGCTTGGATCCAGTGAGAAAGTGTTTTTATGAGAGAGGGGGGGGGGGGGGGGGGGTGAGACTGGAAGAATGGTTGCTCAATAAGCTTTATGTGGTATTTCTTTCATCTTTACTTCAAAACTTTCTAAAAAGGGTGATATTTGAGGTCTGAGATGTGGGAACGGTGAAGAGAGAGGGAGAGAGAGGGCAAACATTGTGCATTTTAGGTCCGCATTAGCGATGTTTCCATCCAAAGTTACTAAATTGGAATATCACATAAAACATTTGTGAATAAAGCACCGTTTCCATCCTGTGCGTTGAAGAGAACTTCCTGATTAACTTGCGCTAAACATCACGAAGAAAACTAAATTTGCTGCAGCAGGAGAAGGCACTGTATATAATAACTTGTGTGTACAATAAACTACGAGCTTCAGAGCGCGCAGACGTCTTTAGGAACGCAGTTCTGAGAGTTAATTATAACGAAGCACTCTGACGAGACTTTGCTCAAGCATTTCAGATGCAGTGCGTTGAGATCGGTCTGTTGATTAGTCCAGTTTATTTCTGTCCCATCGCAAAGTCACGTGTCTTTTTTGATGCGCATTAAGAAATGTATTCAGTAAAGGTGTTTCTATCATAGTTCATGCGCATGTTTTCTTACCGGATAAGACATTTATCCTACTTAGTTGAGCGCATACGTTTTTTTATGCGCATATTTGATTTTATGCACATCTTGGTGTTTCTATCCAGCACTTTTTTTTTTATGCAATATTCTAAAAATAGGTGTATGGAAGCATAGCTGTTGCTGTCTAATCAGCTAATATTGTCTTTAAAAGCCTGCATAACACTTCATCTTTTATAACATGGGATTTTGACCAAATATATTCAATCTTGATTTTTGTAAAATGTTGCAACAAAATTACAGTTTTGGACATATAGGATAATAAAAATGTTCTTAAGTAACTTCAAATGAGCGTGTAAAGCAGATATCTTTAAAAGAGATTCCGTGTGAATCTGCGCAATGTTCTCACCTTTTTCCCTCCTCACCTGATTGCATCTCTCGGGGTTCCCACGGGTCATGGAATTTCTGGAATATCATGGCATTTTAAAAGGTCTATTCCAGACATTGAAAGTCAGGGAATTTTTTTTGGAATATGAAGGAAGGGATCTTTGTTTGTCACTTTAAATTTTAATTTCCATTTATCAAAACGTAATTTTTTTATACTGTATTTTTTTTTTTATCAAGTGTCAGGCGTTTTGCCTGTTGCTATGGTTACTCTGCTGCATTCTCTTCCCGCTCGTCACTGGCAATCACTTAAAGGAGTAGTTCACTTTCAGAATGAAAACTCTGTCATCATTTACTCACCCTCCACTTGTTCCAAACCTGTACGAGTTTCTTTCTTCTGTTGAACACAAAAGAAGATATTCTGAAAAATGTTAGTATCCGAGCAGTTGATGGGCACCATTGACTTCCATAGTATTTTTTTCTATACTGTGGAAGTCAATGGGGACCAAAAACTGTTTGGTTACTAACATTTTTCAGAATATCTTCTTTTGTGTGGAGGGTGAGTAAATGATGATTCTGAACGTGAACTACTCCTTTAAGTCAAAAGCGGTCACCAGGCTGTACCTGTTAACTAAGGCATAATGTAAATTTCAAGAGCCTTTGGCTACAAAATAACCACTTCAAAGACTGGGTGTTAAAAGTAGACGACAGAAAAGCAAAAAATAAATCGGAAGAAATAAAGAGAGTGAATGGACAGAATTCAGTCTGCTGGACTTTGATGAGCTTGTTTGTGTTGAGAATCACAGTGATGATGATGATGAAGATGATGAAGTGTCCTGCGGTTCTGCCGTCTCTGAGGTGATCATCACTCCTCAGAGCAGCAGTCCCGCCGGTCTCCTGTTAACCAGCCCACACACACCAACCTCACTCCTCCAGACGCAGGAGTCCTCACCCTGCTCGACCGGGTTAGTTAACACGCCTGCTAGAGCCGCACCATTCTGGATAAATTGAGAATCACAGTTTTTTTTTGTCTCAAATGGAGATCACTATTCTCCCACAGTTCTGAACTAAACAAAACAATGTTTGAGAATTGCTGCAGTCTATTTAAAAAGTTTTAGTTTATTATTTAGAGTATAATTTCATTAAAGAAATTATTTCATATTTCCATAGTAATAATAAAATTAATACAATTAATTATTGAAGGTATAGTTCACCCACCCAAAACTGAAAATTGTCAGGGTTATGCATGGTTTCGCTCTTATTAAAGCTGATGTGACGTCATTCAGGCTCTTAGACGAATCGTTTTGTTCTCTCAGGCGCAGCAGGAAGGGCGATAAGAACGGCAAGGGCTTGCGGCATTTCTCCATGAAGGTGTGTGAGAAGGTGCAGAAGAAAGTGGTGACGTCCTACAACGAGGTGGCAGACGAGCTGGTGGCCGAGTTGAGCTCCGGAGACGACAACAACATCTCCCCGAACGATGCGGTCGGTCCCTAACCCTAACCTCACGCTCACTTCCTGTCAGACTTCCTGTCG
Organism: Sinocyclocheilus anophthalmus; assembly: GCA_018155175.1. Taxonomy (NCBI): domain Eukaryota; kingdom Metazoa; phylum Chordata; class Actinopteri; order Cypriniformes; family Cyprinidae; genus Sinocyclocheilus; species Sinocyclocheilus anophthalmus. The sequence continues at coordinate 131,791 of JADLZN010001268.1, forward strand.
TGCGCTGGCTTCTGCCGCTTCTGTGAGAAATCTCTCTCCAAGTCTTGAGGACAGACTTTATTATCAGCAGTGCTGGGAAGGTTACTTTGGAAATGTAGCGGGTTACAGATTACAAGTTACTCTATTTAAAATGTAACGAGTAGTGTAACTATTTAAATGACTTTTTAAAGGAATGTAACTGATTACATTTTATTACTTTTCTAAAATTATGTTTTCAGCTTTTAATCGTTTTGAAACTTTTAAAGCAGACAGGTTTAACCCTTACAGTAGCGCTCAACACTGATTACTGTCAGAATCCGTCATCACTTGAATAAAGATTATAATAATTTAATTTTAAACCACAAAATCAGACTTTGAGATCATTCTGAGGTTAAAAACTGATTTAAAACATAAGAAAAAGTTTAATAGCTATGATACTGTTTTTGAAATCAAATCTTTGCATGGCTATGACAGAAAACACTGGCGTCTGACCAAAAAATCAGTTCATCTTAAAAAAATAAAGCATGTACATAAACCTATCAAATAGGAAATAAAACAGTTATTGAAATATGTGTCCCAAGCTCCTGAAACATTAGAGCAGTCGATGCAATTTATGAAAGAAATCAATTAAATCTGTATGTGAGTGTGTGAAAAAAATGATAAGTAACGAACGTGTATTGTACATTTTCATAAGTAACTGTCATTTAATTACACATTTTGTGCAAAAAAATCTAAATATTGAGAAAATCATCTTTAAAGATGTTCAAATGAAGTTCTTAGCAATGCATTTTACTAAACAAAAATTAAGTTTTGATTTATTTTACGGTAGGAGATTTACAAAATATTTTCTTGGAACATGATCTTTACTTAATATTCTGATGATTTTTGGCATAAAAGAGAAATGTATAATTGTGACCCATACAATGTATTGTTGGCTATTGCTACAAATATCCCCCAGCGACTTAACACTGCTTTTGTGCTCCAGGGACACATATTTTGTCTAATGTCAAACAAAATAGGATGTGCAGCTTCACCATAAAATGTATTTTTGTAATGTCTATTTTTGTAGTTATAACAGTAGAATAGCTTGATACATAAATGGCTGTATTCAAATTGATTATACTTGATGAATTCATATGTTGGCTAATAGAAATCTTCTACGCTTGCTCGTGTGCTTTCTCCTTCAGCACGTGTACGACCAGAAGAACATCCGGCGACGGGTTTACGATGCTCTGAACGTCCTGATGGCCATGAACATCATCTCCAAAGACAAAAAAGAGATCAAATGGATTGGGTTCCCCACCAACTCGGCGCAGGAGTGTCAGGACCTGGAGGTCAGTGAGTCGCGAGCAGCACAGAGTAGTCGACTTGAAAATGTGACTACAGCATGATTCAAGTAACTAACCCTGTAGTTAAAGAAAACACCCACTAGTAGTTGTAAATATTAGGCTGCAAAACGACTATTTAAATATGAGTTCTGCGTGTCTCTGTGTTAATGAATGGCGCAGACGTGTGGTTTTGTTTATCGCTCGTACTGAAGCGCGCGTGACGCTTCCGGTGATATTAGCGTCTGCCGTCTCACTATGAGGACATTAATACATGAACAACATCTCCAGTCACTTCATGAGCATTTGACCGTTTCATTTCAGTAAAACTATCCTCATATCATATACACACTGAAATGTAAAGCAAGGTATTCACGGCAACCCGTCAAAATAAAAGTTCGGTTTAACTTGAAGGCATTGTGGCGGAAATATATTACTATTATTCAGCAGAATGTACGTAACAGGCTGCTACTACTACTAAAATTATTAATACCTTATTTTTAATTAATAATCATACAATATTTCTTCAATGTTTTAATTGTAATATTAAATGACCTTTATTTTCCAAAAAATAACATTTGTTTAATTTTCATTACTTAAAAGATAGATTAAATGAACGTTTTATGCCTTAAAAAGTGTAAATACACAACACAGAATTTCTGAGCAAAAAATCATTAGGCTATTGTAAGAATAAATTAAACCTGTTTCATGCTTTTAAATAATTAGACATGCTAAAACAGAATTTGCTAGCAATAAAACACAAGGTTGGGCCCTAAACATGTAATTTTTGTTAAACTTTTAATAAATTGAAGTTAAGTTGTTTTAAGTTTCATGATTGTAAACATGCTTTTCGATTAATAAAATGTAATTTAACCATTAAAAAGGAGTCCAGAAAAACACAAACACAGCCGTAAACCTAGGGGAAACACTGTAAACGTTAAACAAATCACTTGTTAAATATCTTTGCAGAAAAGCTGCGTGAACTACAGCTACAGCTAGTACGAACTTGTCTTATACATCAGTGTTTCTCAGCTGGTGGTTCGCGGAGTGTACGGCCAAAGAAACGACGTCCACAACAAAAAACATCATTCTTAATGTTTTTCTGATACGAGACTTTTATTTTAAAAGGCGTGCATTAAAAGCTGTTGACACGTCTGTCAGATGCAGTTTAAGTAAAGAGTGCGGTTCAGTGTCTAAATGAGATGCTGACGGGCTTAATGTCAGTGTCATTATTCTATCGTTATTTCCGTAACTTATGAAATAAAACGTCCCTCACCTTTCTAAAAACACAGCGCTCAAGTTAGAAGTTCAACTCCTGTCTTCTTGCATGTGCTTCCTATTCCACTGCCTGCGTCGCATCTTTATCAACACGAAAGCTCATTCTGTGTGAACGGCGTTCTGTGTTGATGAGCGCGTGTGCATCTGTCTTGTGTCCTGAAGGCCGAGAGGCAGAGACGGCTGGAGAGAATCAAGCACAAGCAGTCGCAGCTGCAGGAGCTCATTCTGCAGGTACATCGCATCGCATGTTTTTGCACGTCAGCTGCATTTTGTCATGCATTTCATGCACCATATAATATATCCGTTATCATTTTTACGGTTCTTCAATATTTAATTTATGTTTGAATAAATCCACCATTTAAATGATTATTTAAAAAATGAGTTAGAGTAGAAATAGATATTATGTAATTGAGTTATAACTTCATCGAGTGTAATTTAGGTGTTTGTGTATATATGAATCAGTTAATTTTAACCTTCAGTATTAGAGTAGTACCAACTGACTCTGATTTTTTTTTTTTGCTTGCTTGAGAGAATATATCCAAGAGTATATATCCAAAATAATCAATAAATAAAAAAGTATATAGCAGCGACATTTATTTGTGTAAAGATTTATTGCATGATATTTTCATACCTCAATTTTCATTACAGGTGTCTTATTTAACAGCATTTAGTTTGATAAAACAATATGAATAAAATTAAGTAATTAATTTTATTAAGTGCACAGTAATTTCATTAAAATGGTTTTTTTTTTTTTTTTTTTTTTTTTTTTTTTTTTTTTTTTTTTTTTTTTTTTTTTTTTCTTTTTTCTCTTTTTTTCTTTTTTTATAGCATTTAAGCCCCAAACTGACTTTACAAATGTCTTATAACTGCATTTTGTTGGATAACATTTAAATAAAATGTAATATGTGTATTACATGCATATGTGTGTATGTATATGTCTACATGCATGTGTGTGTATGTATATGTCTACATGCATATCAGGGTTTTTCCTGGGTCAAAAATGATTTTCGGTGGTGGCTGATGGCATCCACACACAGCAAGAAGTTCCCTACCTACGTGATTTTATTGGTAATTTACTACACATCGTCATATCAATAACATTAAAATACTGTGGATTATTAAGGCTAAATGGGGTAGACGTGCTTGCGATCTCATTTCTGAGGTGTTCTGAGTAAACGATTAGTTATGAACCGGTTCAGACGGCGATGTCTCGTGAGTTCGGTGGTGGACAGATCAGTTGTTTTAACACTTTATTCAAATGAATCGGTTCAAAGGAGTCGTTTGGTCGGACATTAGCGCACATGGACGTGATGTGTGCAAATCCAGGCTGTACATCGCACAAGATTTGTCAACGCAGAAAACGCTTCATCACTGCACAGCATCTGTGTTTGTTAACAGAGTATGGTTTATGTCCGCTGCATGTGTGGAGCGCTTGTCAGAGAAGATAAGGTGACATGTTTTATGAGCGCAACTCACACGCAGCAGTAATTCAGGGGGGGGGAAATATTTTTTTTAATTCTCTGAATGCACCACATAAAACAAGGATTCGGTCTTCCGACCTTGAACCATCATGTCTGTGTATTGTTAGTAATATGTCTGCGGGAGGGAGAGGGCTTGAAGAGAGAGAGTGCAGCACTCGTTTACAAAACATTTTCAATGCAGGAAAAACCCTGCATATACATATTTCTTTGCTGTTAGTATTTTTTCTTTTTTTTTTTTTTAGTTTTAAAAATATGCATTTATTTATTTTAAATCAAGGCAAATCTCTTGTTTTTCCCCAAATAAATGAATCGATAACTAAATCTGGAAATAGTTCCCTCCTGCTGTCTGCATGTCGCACATACAACTGATGATTCCTGCAAGTCTGATTTCTAGTGATTTGCAGCAAATCGCCTTCAAGAACCTGGTGCAGCGCAATCGTCAGGCGGAGCAGCAGAACAGGAGAGCTCCACCTCCGAACACAGTCATCCACCTGCCCTTCGTCATCGTCAACACCAGCAAGAGAACCGTCATCGACTGCAGCATCTCCAACGACAAGTGAGCGCATGCCGTGTGTTCAGCTCTGTCTGCTCTTCCCGTCTGACGCAGCTCCTGTCTCCACAGGTTTGAGTATCTCTTTAACTTCGACAACATGTTTGAGATCCACGATGACGTGGAGGTGCTAAAGCGCATGGGCTTGGCGTTCGGTCTGGAGTCGGGCCGCTGCAGCCCGGAGCAGCTGAAGATCGCCAAGAGCCTCGTTCCCAAAGCCCTGCAGCCGTACGTCACAGGTGTGTGTCTCAACTCGGTGATGTGGAGCTGCTTCGAATCATCATAAAGTGGTGTAGAAATGTGATTTGACTTGTGCTGAGCTTCATGAGCGATATTGATTTCTACACTGATATTGTAGAAATGGCGCAGGGTGCCATTAACCAGCTGATCGGAGAGCTGTCCCATGTGGCCACGTGAGTATCACGCAATCTTAAAACATTATTATTTAATAATTGGATTGTTTTGATTGCATTTAAGTTGTGGTGCAACAAATACAAATTCTGGGCTGAAACCGAAAATCTGTCTGGAATGACATGAAACTGAGACAGACTCAATCCAGAAGAACTGACGCTTCAGCGAAGCTCCTGAGAAACTCTGCTCAAGTGCCCGAGGGCAAAAGCTGCATTAAAGTGCCCCTATTATGGATTTTTTTTAATTGACCTTTCATGCAGTGTGTAACACAGCTCTAAGTGAATGAAAATACCCTGCAACGTTTTAAATCTGAAAGTGCACCGTGTATAAAGTTATTGTCTCTCAAAAGAAAGAGTCGACTCGGAATCATTTAAGCGAGTCGTTTTTATAACGAATCCCAAGCCGTTTCATGAGACACTTCAGCAGAAGAAAGAAATCAAAACGGACATAATCTGTGAGCGCCATGCCATGAATCGATGTTGCGATATCTCCGCCACGTCCTGATAGTGTGGGACCTAGGGGCGGGTGGGTGGGGTTGTTGTAAAAGCTAAGAATTCAGATATTTTGACAGAAAATACAACAAAGTTTGGCTAATATTAGACATCATTTAGTCGTCCAGAGTGAAGATTTAGTCGCATGTGTAGATGGGTTGTTTATTACGTTTGGGAATTGAAAATCAATTCCAGAATCCGATACTTAATGTCAGGAATCAGATCCACCTATTAATTCCTGTGTGCATCTTTTATTTAAGTGGTGTAAACCTGCTGTTACCAAATGTATTTGTCATTGAATCATTCATTCAAGAGATTCCTTCAAAAACGCTGATTCATCTAGTAATGAAACAAGTAAATATTGAGTGAGTCATTTAATCATTTCCATAGATTTGTAGTTGTCTAATATTATTCTTCAGAATTGTGAGAACTAACAACCTGCCATCAAAAAACATAAAAAAAACAAGTCTTAAATTTATCCCGATTAGTGCCGCTCTTTTTGCCCACAAACAGCTCTTATCGAGTCCATTTTTAGCAGTGCCGGCGGATTTTTTATTGTTCACGGTCTTCAGCAGCAATAAATTTTTTTTTCACAGACCCTGTCTGTGAAATCCAGGCTAAAGTCTCAGAATCTAATTATGAGATAAGCATCAAATTTTGATTTCAACCATTAATTTCACTATTATTTCAATCTTTGACATGGCCTTACTCAGTCAATATTAAAGATATAAAGGTTATATTTTCACAGAATGTTCTACGTCTTTATGAAGGAGGATTTTATGTAGAAAACAGTAACTCACAGCACAAAAGCAGTGTTAAGTCGCTGGGGGATATTTGTAGCAATAGCCAACAATACATTGTATGGGTCACAATTATACATTTTTCTCTTTTATGCCAAAAATCATTAGGATATTAAGTAAAGATCATGTTCCATGAAGATATTTAGTAAATATCCTACCGTAAATATATCAAAACTTAATGTTTGATTAGTAATATGCATTGCTAAGAACTTCATTTGAACAACTTTAAAGATGATTTTCTCAATATTTAGATTTTTTTGCACCCTCAGATTCCAGATTTTCAAATATTGTCAGATCCTAACAAACCATACATCAATGGAAAGCTTATTTATTCAGCTTTCAGATGATGCATACATCTCAATTTTGTAAAATTTACCCTTATGACTGGTTTTGTGCTCCAGGGTCACATATGTTTGATAACTAAATGTTTGACCACATTGGAATCTATAAGAATCTAATTAGAATTAGAAAGACGTTTGACTGGTAGTGTATTTTGGGATGAAATGGAACATTTTCAGGTGCATCACTACATTTAAGTAACGAGAGTTTCTGTGTGCATGCAGCGACCGCGGCGCGTCCAGCTCTAACGGCTCCAGAGTGGAGACGCCCACGTCCTACATGGAGGAAGAGGAGGACGACGAAGACGAGGACTTTGATGAAGATGAGGACGATTAGGACGGGCCTGGAGCTGCTGATTCTGAGTTTGAGCTCCAGAACCCGTCTGGATCGGGATCACATGCAGATTCCCTTTGTTCCCCCAGTTCTTGTTGTGATCCTGCTGTAAGGATTCCCTCAAATGCTTCCTATAATTCTTCAGCTCAGTCTATTATCTTCAGTAGCTTATGAGCAGATAAGCTCGAATGATCGTCTTTGTGCTGCTGCTCCTGCTGGCTACTTTTGAAGAGCGCTGTTCACTGAGGCTGAGTTTTTCTACCGGTTTGTTGTGTTTTGCTCTCATAGGCAGCTATTTTTGATATTGGAGCTTTTTCTGGACGTTTGTTGTGACATGCAGGTCTTCAATCACAGACAACAACAAACGAACGTCAAACGTCCAGCCTTTTTTGTACAATGTAACAAATACTAAGGAAATATACTTCTTATTCATGTATAGACATTAAACGGAAAGAACGATTTATATGCTTGTGTGGTGGTTTTTTGTGTCTTGAGTGATGTGAAATAATAAAATTATTAGATGTTTAAGTGCATTTGGGAAGTATGAAATTAGTATGCAATCATGATTTCATTAGCAAAATATCACACCTGCAAGACCCTCATTCAACAGATTGAGAAAAGAAAGTTAGGGCTAAATAGCAACAATATGATTCATGTAATCCAATAATGTGTTTTCATGTACAATAACACTATCTGTTATTATGTTCAGTAAAATCAGAAGGACGATGGCTTTCCTTAGACACCATTTATTTATTTTTCTTTTTTTTTTTTGCATTCATTCAACACCCTACTTGTTACCTTAAAATGCTAAAAATCTAATGTCTATATAATCCTTAAGCGATGTAAGAGAATTGTTTGTCTTCATAATCTTTGATATGAAAAACATCTTCATATAGAGACTTTTTAGCTTCCAGTCAGTTCATTGGGGATAAATAAAACCCAATCCTGCACACATTTTAATGTTCTTCTCGATTATTAATGGCGTTAGTGAAAGCTTTCTGTTGGTTAATATGGCGAAAGCATGTGAAAATCTTTTGCCCCTTACGCAAAAATTCCTATAGTGTGGATTCCTATTGAAATGCCTGGATTTCGCCCGTGAAAATGTGCCAAACAATGAGTTTCTATCCAGAACCTTTACTTTTTCTGATCCTCTGTGATGGACCAGTGAAGTTGTGCAGATTAAAGCGTTCCTGGAGTGGTCAAACTGGTCTATAGCTCTAAGCAACTTGGCTCTAACCAGGCTAACCAACTTGTAGGACATCATACCAACCGTCTTGACCAGCTAATGACACTGATGACCTGCTGGGATCTGAGCCTCTTTTGTCAATCAGAATACTGTTGATCATCTTCATCCAGCTTTTCTTGCCTGATGTGTCAGAAGGCAGTCACGTCTTTGAGATATGTTTCTGGCCAAATAACAGGAGTGCTAATTCTGCCAGATTTTTCATGTTTCAGACATTTATTCACTTTGCAACATTTATCAATTTGCAGTGGAGTGTCTGCTTGAGCTTCTGAATGAAAATAACAATCGAGCGGGTCATACTGTATGCGTTCAGTCACTCATGTTCTGCAAAACACTTTATGATTAAATGTGACCCTGGAGCACAAAACCAGTCATAAGGGTCACATTTTTTAAATGGAGATGTATGCATCATCTGAAAGCAGAATAAATAGCCTCATTGATTAGTGCTTTTTTGAGATATAACTATTTGAATATCTGGAATCTGAGTGTGCAAAAAAAATCTAAAAATTGAGAAAATCACCTTTAAAGTTGTCCAAAAGTTCTTAGCAATGCATATTACTGATCAAAAATTAAGTTTTGATCTATTTACGGTAGGAAATTTACAAAATATCTTCATGGAACATGATCTTTACTTAATATCCTAATGATTTTTGGCAGAAAAGACAAATTTATAATTTTGACCCATACAATGTATTGTTGGCTATTGCTACAAATATCCCCCAGCGACTTAACACTGCTTTTGTGCTGCAGGGACACAGATGTGCTTGAGTCATTTGATGAATTAATTCTGAACTCTGAATTATAGGATGTTTGGAGTGTCTTTGTGGTGAGTGATGTTCTCGCTTCTCCATCAGTGAGAGGTGTTAACTTGAGGAAGGTATTATGGAGTTAGAGGATAAAGCCTTATGAAAGATGTTGAGTCAGGTGGATCCGTCTGAGTGTGTGTGTGTGTTGCAGGGCTTATTGTTCACTTTCCCATCAGACTCAAGACGTCGTGCTGGATCCATTGGTCACTGTCCGTTCCTCTGCATCTCATGATCTAATCCCACACTTCTTCTCCAGTGAGAACCAGTCTCACGGCGCTGAGCTTCAATGCTCTCGCTGTGACCCTTCAGCTGCCAATCTCGTCTCGCTCTCACTCCGAAAGTCCCAGTTCAGTTCCCTCGCCTCGCCATGGACATCGGCGGCCTGACGACGGTGGTGGCCAACTCGGCGTACATCTCGGCCCGTGGCAGTTTCGACGGCACGGCTAACCCGGCGGCCAACCGAGACAAGAAGTACCATGCCAAACTCAAGCTGCCCCACATCACGGTATGCGAAGGTCTGAGAGAAACTCTGGATCTGCAGTTTAAGAGCATCTGCGTGGAGCAACCCATTGGTAAGCGACTGTTTCAAGAGTTTCTGGAAACCACCAACGAGTATAAAGGCCCTTGTCGCCTCTGGAAGGACGTCGAGGCGTATGACACCGCCGAGGATAAAGACCGAGCTCAGAAAGCCGCCAAAATCCTCCAGCGCTACATGGAGCCTTCGGCCAAGCACTTCTGCCCGTTTTTACCCGAGAACGACATCACCAAGGTGAAGGAGCGGCACGAGGAGGTGGCGGATGACCTGTTTGTGCAGATCCTGGCCAGCGTTTTCAACTTCCTCAAAGAGGTTCCCTTCACCTTCTATCTAGAGACCATGTACTTTAAGCGGTTCCTCCAGTGGAAGTGGCTGGAGATGCAGCCCGTAGCCGAGGACTGGTTCCTGGACTTCCGTGTTCTGGGTAAGGGTGGATTCGGAGAGGTGTCCGCCTGTCAGATGAAGGCCACGGGGAAGCTGTACGCCTGCAAGAAGCTCAACAAGAAGAGGCTGAAGAAGAGGAAAGGCTATGAGGTATGAAAGTGGCTTGGTGCCTTTGGTTGAGGTTTGGTTATGAGGATCTTGCCATTGGCGTACAAAGGACTTACTACTGTTTGAATGAAGAGTTAGTTGTCTGTTCAAATGATTGAAATGTAACATTAATGGGGTTGAAATAGGTTTAGGGTGCTCTGGTGCTTTGGGCCTGAAATGGGTCAATATGATTTTTTTGAGTGTCTTTGGCCGGTTAGAGCAAAACCATTTGAGCTGCTCTTTCCACAACGTTTATCCAATCTTCACCAAATTTGGTGCAGATCGACTTTAGAACCTTACTGATAAAATAAATCACAGAGATATTGGAAATTTAAAAGCATGTGTTTTGAACCCAATAAATTAAACTTGGTGGTCGCTCGTAAAAGCAAAACCAAACGGTTTTGGTTTAAGGCACAAATGGCACCATTTCCTCATTTTTTTATGGCGATGTCCAGGGCAATAGATATGTATTGCAAGACTAGTAATGGTAACGCTTAGATAACAGGATGTGGATCCTGATTGACATGTTGGTTTTGTGGGGGGGTTGGGTTGGTGTGTGGGGGGGGGTGGGTAGTTGTTGGTGATGGGGGGGGGGGGGGGGGGGGGGGGTGGGGGGGTGGGGGGGTGGGGTGTGTGTGTGTGTGTGGGGTGGTGTGGGGGGGGGGGGGGGGGGGGGGGGGGGGGGGGGGGGTGGGGAGGTGGGGGGGTCTGTTGTGGGTGGGGGGGGTATGGTGTGTTTTGGGGTAGTGGGATGGGTGTTGGGGGGGGGTGGGGGGGGGGGGGGGGGGGGGGGGGTGGGGGGGGGGGGGGTGGGGGTTGGGTGGGGGGGGGGGGGGGCGGGGTTGATGTTGGGGTGGATGGGTGTGGGTGTGGGGGGGGTGGTGGGGGGGGAGTGGGGGGTGGTTTAGGGTGGCGTGGGGGGGTGGTGGGTAATGGGGGTGGGTTAGGTTTGGGTTTGGGTTGGGTTTGGGTTGGGTTGGGGTGGGGGTTGGGTGGGGTGGGGGGGGGGGGGGGGATGGGGGGTGGGGGGGGGGGGGGGGGGGGGGATGGGGTGGGGGGGGGTGGTGGGTGTGGGGGGGGGGGGGGGGGGGGGGGATGGATTCTTGGGGTGGGGGGGGGTGGGGAAGTTTGGGGCTGGGTGGGGGGGGTTGGGGGGTGGGTGGGGGTGTGTGTGGGTGGGGGGGTGGGTGGGGGGGGTGGGGGGTGGGGGGTGGGTGTTTTGGGGGGGTCGATTAAGCAGCTCAGACGTGACAGGATGAGAATGAAGGCTTTACTGCGGGTGATATGCTTTACTAGCGCTTCACTCCAACAAAGCAATCCTGTTTTAGATCACAACTTATGAAATGACCAAACATTCCAAATTAGAGTGTGCTTGTACCAGTTTTGGACTGTTGACTGATTTCCGTCAGAATAAATGATGAAAGCCTCCAGTGATGATAAAGGCCATTGAGTGCAGCAGAGCATCATGTTCCTCTTCATTCTTCATCAGTATTGATCAGATGTGCACGTGTTTGAGCGTCTGTAAGCATCAGTCAGATGAGAGAACAGCTCTGTGGACCAGCGGCAGCATTAGAGCCGGTGAAGCTTTAGCGCTTTGGCCTTCAGCTCATTATGAAATGCAACTCCAACACATTTAATTATGGAACAGATTTGTTGAAGAACGCTGGAGATGATACTGACCGTACATGTGTGTCCTTGTGTAAATGTTGAACGCTGTCCATCGTGAGTCCAAAGATTATTAAAGACCTCATTCATAGTTACAAGCATGAAGACATCATTCACTGACAGATGATTGTGCTGTTTGGAAACGCCCAAATGTAACAAGTCGCTCTCTGTTTGCATCGGGGGTTCGGGAAACGAAACTTGGCATGCATCCTGCATGTGTCATAATGCATGAAATAAACTACAGTAGTACAACTAGTGCTTTGGTTCACATATATAAAAGAGAACATCTGAGGTTCTTAAAATCTATTATAAAGCGGGTAGTTCCGGTGCTTGATTCTGATTGGCTGAGCCGCGTTCGAAGCTGTTGTAAATGACGCTACAAAGTAACACACACCTTTGTTTACGTTTGTGTGTTGCTCGGCAACCACTTTGTAGCAACCACAACTGTTTCTGAGGAGCTACATTGTTTGGTGGAAGAATACTGTGTTTATTAATATCATTACACTTTATTTGCTCTGTTTTATTTTGTGAAACCTTGCTACGTATATGGAGTAACCGTTTTATAAAAGCAATAACCCCCGTGAAGCCGTGGTTTACAGTGAATTAACCTAACAACGCCCCTTAGCTGTTATAAATGCACTGTAAACCACGGCTTCACGGGGATTATTGCTTTATGTATGTTTTGCTCTTTCTGCATGTATATGTTCATCTGAAAAATATGCTTTTATATATACAGTGGAGTCCAAATGTCAGCGCACTAGTGAAAATGCATAATTTTTCAAATCAAACTTTCATTGTAAATGATATTATTGAAAAGTCGACGTGAACATGAAAGAATCATGAGATCGCTGATCTGCTTATTTGATTTCATATCTGACTCGTTAGTCTCCTTGTGTATGTTCTTGTGTGTTTGGTCCCGTTTGCTCATCAGCTGAAGATCGTCCGTCACACTCGTGTTGTTCTGTTCTCACAGGGCGCCATGGTTGAGAAGCGGATCCTGGCTCGAGTTCACAGTAGATTCATCGTGACGCTGGCTTACGCCTTCCAGACCAAAACAGAGCTGTGTCTGGTGATGACCATCATGAACGGAGGAGACCTGAGGTCAGTCACGCACACACAATGAATCACGGCCGTTCTTTAGATTGACCATGTTATTATGATTGCTTGTATTCTATCCAGATGTTTTTCTGGGCATCTTTGGCCTGTCCTAACTGATTTAGAGCAAAACCATTTCAGCTGCTCTTCCCACAAAGTTGATCCGATCCTCACCAGATTTGGCACAAGTAGTCTTCAGAAGCTTTCTGACACAATAAAACACATAGATATTGGATATTCAAAAGCATGTGTTTTGAACCCAGTGAAAACACCTGGGCGATTGCTTGTATCACGCCTGTTCTTTACATTGTGATCTTGAGCTCAGAGCTCAGTAGCTTTGTAACAGCGCCACCTACTGGTTTAATGTCAAACTTTAAAGTTTCCTCGTAACCTTTGACCCAGCAGGCCTGTTTGGCTGTGATGCACTGCACTTTTGATGAGGTCATTGCCCTGCTTCGCCTGTGATTGCTGGTTTCATATTTTATTTTATTTTTTATTTTAGCTTAATTGTTTCGTGAATTTCTGTACGTATTTTAAAGAGTCTGTGTCATTCTTCTGCAGGTACCACGTCTATAATGTGGATGAGAATAACCCAGGGTTTTCTGAAGCCAGAGCGTGTTATTATGCTGCTCAGATCATTCAAGGACTGGAGCATCTTCACCAGAAGAGAATCATCTACAGAGACCTGAAGCCAGAAAACGTTCTGCTGGATAATGAAGGTGAACATGTTAAAGCGCATCTCTCATCAACATACACGACCAGTCAGATTTTTATAGTTTTTTAATGAAACGTCTTCTGCTCACCAAGCCTGGATTTATTTGATCCAAAATACAGCAAAAGAAGTAAAATTGTGAAATATTTTTTCTATTTAAAATAACTGTTTTCTATGTGAATCTCTGTTAAACTGTAATGTATTTCTGTGATGCGCAGCTGTATTTTCATCATCATTACTCCAGTCTTCAGTGTCACATGATCTTCAGAAATCATTAGTATATTATATGATTTAGTGTGCACACATCTGATGTGTTGAGAGGGGTTTCGGTCACAAACATGTCATGCTGGTGTTTTCAGGTCACGTCCGTATCTCTGACCTCGGCTTGGCTGTGGAGCTCGCAGATGACCAGCTCAAGACCAAAGGCTACGCTGGAACTCCAGGTGAAAAGCTCATCACGTTCAAAAAACATCATGGTCAAAACTCACACTCCAAGAATCTATTGGAGTAGAATCAAGCATGTCTTGATGCTCATATACATCCATATAAACTTTAAAGCAGGTTGATATTGGCTCATGAGTGCTGATGCTGCGAGGTTCATTCATAAACATTTTCACAGTGTGTGTGTGTGTTATGTGTGTGTGTGTGTGTGTGTGGTTGGTGTGTGTGTGAGAGTGTGGGGTTGTGTAGGTGATAGTGTGTGGGTGTGTGTGTGTGTGTGAGAGAGAGAGTGTTGTGTGTGTGTTTGTGAGAGAGAGTGTGTGGTGTGTGTGTGTGAGTGTTTTTGAGAGTGTTGTGTGTGAGAGAGAGAGTGTGTGTGTTTGTGTGTTTGTGTGTTTGTGTGTGTTTTTGTGTGTGTGTGAGAGTGTGTGTGTTGTGAGAGAGAGAGTGTGTGTGTGTGTGTGTGTGTGTGGGTGTGTGTGTGTGAGTGTGTGTTTGTGTGTGTTTGTGTTTGTTTGTGTTTTTGTGTGTGTGTGTGAGAGAGTGTGTGGGTGTGTGTGTGTGTGTGTTGGGTGTTTGTGTGTGTGTGTGTGTTGTGTGTGTGTTGTGTGTGTGTGAGAGAGTGTGTGTGTGTTTGTGATAGAGTGTGTGTGTGTGAGAGAGTGTGTGTGTGGGTGTGTGTGTGGGGTGAGAGAGTTGTGGTGGTGTGTGTGGGTATGTGAAGTGTGTGTGTGTGAGAGAGAGAGTGTGTGGTGTGTGTGTGTGTTTAGATGTGCGTGTGTGGTGTGTGTGGTTGTGTGTGTGTGTTTGTGTGTTTGTGAGTGTGTGTGTGTGTGTTTGAGAGAGAGTGTGCGTTGTGTGTGTGTGTGTGTGTGTGTGTATGTGAGATGTGGGTGTGTGTGTGTGTGTGTGTGAGTGTGTGTGTGTGTGTGTGTGTGTGTGTGTGTGTGTTTGTTTTTGTGTGTGTTTGTGTTTGTGTGTGTTGTGTGTGTGTTTGTGTGTTTTCAGGGTTTCATGGCCCCTAGCTGCTGAAGGGTGAAGAATATGATTACTCAGTAGATTACTTCACTCTCGGGGTCACGCTGTACGAGTTCATCGCCGCCAAAGGACCCTTCAGGACTCGAGGAGAGAAGGTGATCTTCAACAGATCTCCAGAGGATCTTTAGTAGAATCAAATTCATGCATTCAACAGATGCTTTTATTTAAAGCGACTCACGCAGAACATGCTTTAGCTTGGAGTGAGAAAAGTGCAAGGCCTTGTTCTAAATAACTCATTTGAACTCGAGTGAAGCATTTTTAGAACGGCGTGTCATGCACGAGACGCAGAGACAGTCAAAGGCGGGCGTCTAAGCACAAAACAATGGAACAGTAGCTCGATGCAATGGAAAACGTCTTCTGTGTGCAATGCATTCATTGGGAATCGAACCCATGAGCTTGCCGTTGCGAGCACCATGTGATCTCCCTTTAAAGAGACGTTTGATGGCGCTTCTGTAAAAGCAGATACAAACAGATCCTCCTAACATACACTACACGTGAAGCTCCATAGTAAACCTGCAGATGATGAAGTAGAGTAATATTCATGGATTTAATTCACAGCATTTTATTCATTCATTTTAATTTACATCTGCTAGATTTGTTATTATGCTTATTTTGGTGCAGCCCATAGAAACAAATGGAAGAATGTAATCTCTTTTCTATTTCTATTCTATCTACTAAAAAAATAAACTTTTATTTGATGGTACTGTAATCGTTTAATCGTTTGGTGGTCCGCTGGGGGACTGGGGGGCCCACCCTATGGTCATAATCTAGTCAATTAGCATTAAAGGGATAGTTTACTCAAAAAATGAAAATCCTGTCAATATTTACTCACCCTCAAGTTGGTTCAAACCTGTATGAGTTTCTTTTTTAGCTATCAAACTCACAAAAAAAGATATTTTTTAACCAGTAATAAGTGATGGTTCAATTGCGTGAGAAGCCCAGCTGCTGACCCTACTGACTAAAAATAGACAAGGCAATTGTGACTTTTATCTCACAATTCAGACTTTTTTCTCAGAATTGCGTGATATAAACTTGCCATTCTGAGAAATGAAGTCAGAAATTTGTGATATTTACATTTACTTTTAGTCATTTAGCAGATACTTTTATCCAAAACGACTTACAAAGTAGAAGATCGTCATCATTTGTAATGATATAAACTCGCAATTCTCTGTAATGATATAAACTCATAAAGATATAAACTCGCAAGTCTGAGAGCATATCAGTCTTTTTTTCCCTCAGAACTGGAGTTTAGATCACGCAATTGTGAGAATTATTTTTTTATTTTTTATTTTTTATTCAGTGGCGGAACGGGCTTCCCTACCATGAAAGAAAATACTTTAATGGAAATGATCAATGGATGCTTCTATGAACAATTCTTCAGTTTTATTTGTTTGCCTTGTTTTGTACTCTCGCCTTGTTGTTGACTTACAAACACGGTTTATCTGCAGATCTGTTAGTTCTTAGGCTATGTCATTGTCAGTTGTTTGCACTCACTAAGAGTGGCAGAATAAAGAGGCTGAGCAAGCCGCGAATCACTGACGACCCTGCGCTGACCTACCCAGAATCCTTCAGTGAGAAAGCCAAGTCAGCTGTGCAAGGACTCCTTTCTATGCTGGCTACAAGAGGTGGCACAAGAGACCGAGACTGGCGGCTTCAAGAGACGGCTAGTGCTGACGCGCTGCACGCGCGCATCCCTTCTTCAGCGAAATCAACTGGAGGAACTAGACGCAGATGAGGAAGATGAATGAGGAGTTTAGAGCCAACACAAACATGATGGACCTTACCCTACTCACAAACGTTGAAATACAGTATGGTTTTAAAAATGTTTGAATCTCTTCTATGTCAGCGAGGCTGCATTATTTGCATCAAAAAGACGAGTTAAAAAAATTGGAAACTTATTTTACAATTTAAACTAGCCGCAGGTGTTCTATGCTGATGCTCTGATTAAACTGTAATTTGTTCCTGTGACAAAGCACTGCATTTCTTTGATCAAAAATACAGTAAAAATTCAGAAATATTATTGAAATTTAAAACAGCTGTTTTCTATGTGAATGTCTGTTAAACTGTAATTTGTTCCTGTGATCAAAGCTGAATTATTTGATCAAAAATAAAGTAAAAATTTTAAACTATTATGAAATTAAATAGCTGTGTTCTATGGCAATCTTATTAAACTGCTAATCCCCTTTGTTTTTAATTCTTTTTTATTAATAGTGATCAAAATAGCCTGTATTTTCAGCCATCATTCCTCAGTCTCAGTGTCACATGCATCTTCAGATATACAGATAATATGCTTATATGACTCTCGAGCAAACATTTCTCGAATATAATTATAATGACCTGAAAACGTCCGTGCCACTGCCACAATATTTTGTGCTCCGAAACCGTGAATGAATTTTATTTCAGGAGTCACAGTATGAACAGAAAGAAAATAAACCAGCATTT
The DNA here is from genome assembly GCA_018155175.1 of Sinocyclocheilus anophthalmus. Lineage (NCBI taxonomy): Eukaryota > Metazoa > Chordata > Actinopteri > Cypriniformes > Cyprinidae > Sinocyclocheilus > Sinocyclocheilus anophthalmus. Next base: position 149,286 of record JADLZN010001268.1, read on the forward strand.
ATTATTTTTGAAATCGCAAGCTTTTGGAACATTGAAATGTCACTTTTGATCAATTCAATGCATCCTTGATAAATAAAAGCATTAACGAATAAAAACAATTCTTACATTTCCCAAAATTTTGAATGAAAAGTATCAGAGTTTCCACAAAAATATTGGGCAGCTCAACTTTTTTCAACATTGATAATAATAATAAAAGTTTCTCGAGTAACAAATCAGCATATTAGAATGATTTATTGCATCCTTGATCACAGAAATAAATTACATTTTAGAATATATTCAAATAGAATTCAGTTATTTTAAATAGTAAAAATATTCACAATTTTTACTGTATATTTGATCAAATAAAATCAGCCTTGCATCACAGAAATAAATGACAGTGTTAGACTGCTATTCACATAGAAATTCCGTATATTTAAATAGCTAAAAATAGTCACATTTTTACTAGTAATTTGATCAATATAAATGCCAGCTTTGTCGATCACAGAGAAATAATGACAATTTACCGTCCCCCACCCCTCGATATTCACATAAGAAAACAGTTATTTTAAATAGTAAAAACATTTCAAATTTTTACTGCCCTAATATATTTGCTCTTAAATAAATGCAGCTTTGATCACAGAAATAAATGACAGTTTAACAGATATTCACATAGAAAACAGCTAGCTTAAATTGTAATAATTTTCCAAATTTTTACTGTATTTTTGATCATATAAATGCAGAGGAAAAACACTACGCGACACTAGTGCAAGACAATCAGATCTGTTTCCTGAGCGGCACTAACGCCACACTGATGCCCTGTATACAGGAATTCTGCCGCCTCCTTTCGTACCGGATTCTAAGACGGTCTACGCCAAGAATCTGGACGACGTGGGCGCTTTCTCCACAGTGAAGGGGGTCTGTCTGGAGGACGATGACAAGACGTTCTGCGATGAGTTTGCGTCGGGAAACATCCCCATCCCCTGGCAGGAGGAGATGATCGAGACGGGCGTCTACGGCGAGCTGAACGTGTGGGGTCCAAACGGCACGGTGCCCAACGACCTGCGCAGAGAATCCATCCTGGAGCCGCCGCCCAAATCCTCCACCTGCAGCATCTCATAACCACAGCAGCACCGAACCCTCAGATAGAGCACTCCAGCTTCAGCAGTGACCCTGGAGCACAAAACCAGTAAAAAAGGTACATTTCTTGAAATTTAGATGTATGCATCATCTGAAAGCTGAATAAATAAGCTCTCCATTGATGTATGGTTTGTTAGGATCGGACAATATTTGCAAATCTGGAATCTGAGGGTGCAAAAAAATCTAAATATTGAGAAAATCATCTTTAAAGTTGTCCAAATGAAGTTCTTAGCAATGCATATTACTAATCAAACATTAAGTTTTGATATTTACGGTAGGACATTTACAAAATATCTTCATGGAACATGATCTTTACTTAATATCCTAATGATTTTTGGCATAAAAGAGAAATGTATAATTGTGACCCATACAATGTATTGTTGGCTATTGCTACAAATATCCCCCAGCGACTTAACACTGCTTTTGTGCTGCAGGCTCACAAATTATTCTAAAAGCTGAGGGTGAAGGGTGCACTGCTCTTGAGTATTTATATGAGTGATTATTGAGTTTATTGAGCAGTAAACTGAGTTCAAGCACCGTTCTGTTCAAGCACGTTTAGCATTTAGGCTTTTAAACAGAACCGAATGAGAATATCTAAGTATAAGGAAAGAATAAAGAGCCAAATGCTTTGCAGTCTTTCTTTGGACATCCATAAAGCTCAGTCAGTAATAACTGTAAGTGACATTAATGCACTGCAAAAAAAAAAGGTTTATCTTGCTTAGTATTTTTGATTTAAGTATTTACAAATTCTTAAATTAAGATGCATGTACTAGAGAAGCAAAATGACGTAAGATATTTAGTCTTGTTTGCATGGGAAAGAAACTAAATTAAGTTCATTTTGCTTATAATAAATAAAATGATCTGCCGGTGGGGAAAGTAAAACAAGGCTATTTCTCTTTACCTACTTTTAGAGCATTTGACTTGTTTTAAGCACAATTCACAAGATTGGAAACAAGATTGAATATCTTACGTCATTTTGCTTCTCTAGTACATGCCCCATCTTGGATTTTAAGAAACTTTTAGATATTGATTAAGAACCAAGGAGAAATAGCTCCAAGTAAGATGAGCCTTTTTTTTTTCAGTCTTCTCATGTTGTGTTTGGGTTATTTTCCCAAAAAATGTTATCGCATTGTATTAAAACGTTGAGTTTACTCACACACGGTTGATCTGGCCGAAAATGACGCGGCCTACAAAAAAATGCTGCATTATAAATTTGTGTTTGCCTGTATTTATAGGTTGATGAACACAGTTTAAATTGAGTAAATATTGACAAAATTATGCACAAATAATGTTTTTTCACTCGAAAAACTTAAATTTTGTCAAAATTAGTCACAAATAATCGTTTTCACTCAAAAACGTAATTTGCGTCAAAATTATTCCAATAATGCCTTTTCACTCAAAAATTAATTTTGTCAACAATTATCACAAATAGGCTTTTCACTCAAAAACTTAATATTGCACAAAATTATTCACAAATAATGCTTTTTCACTCAAAATCTTAATTTTGTCAAAATTATTCACAAATAATGCTTTTTCACTCAAAATCTTAATTTTGTCAAAATTATTCACAAATAATGCTTTTTCACTCAAAATCTTAATTTTGTCAAAATTATTCACAAATAATGCTTTTTCACTCAAAAACTTAATATTGACAAAATTATTCACAAATAATGCTTTCACTCAAAAACTTAATTTTGTCAAAATTATTCACAAATAATGCTTTCACTCAAAAACTTAATTTTGTCAAAATTATTCACAAATAATGCTTTCACTCAAAAACTTAATTTTGTCAAAATTATTCACAAATAATGCTTTCACTCAAAAACTTAATTTTGTCAAAATTATTCACAAATAATGCTTTCACTCAAAAACTTAATATTGACAAAATTATTCACAAATAATGCTTTTTCACTCAAAAACTTAATATTGTCAAAATTATTCACAAATAATGCTTTTTCACTCAAAAACTTAATATTGACAAAATTATTCACAAATAATGCTTTCACTCAAAAACTTAATATTGACAAAATTATTCACAAATAATGCTTTCACTCAAAAACTTAATATTGACAAAATTATTCACAAATAATGCTTTCACTCAAAAACTTAATATTGACAAAATTATTCACAAATAATGCTTTCACTCAAAAACTTAATATTGACAAAATTATTCACAAATAATGCTTTCACTCAAAAACTTAATATTGACAAAATTATTCACAAATAATGCTTTCACTCAAAAACTTAATATTGACAAAATTATTCACAAATAATGCTTTCACTCAAAAACTTAATATTGACAAAATTATTCACAAATAATGCTTTCACTCAAAAACTTAATATTGACAAAATTATTCACAAATAATGCTTTCACTCAAAAACTTAATATTGACAAAATTATTCACAAATAATGCTTTCACTCAAAAACTTAATATTGACAAAATTATTCACAAATAATGCTTTCACTCAAAAACTTAATTTTGTCAAAATTATTCACAAATAATGCTTTCACTCAAAAACTTAATTTTGTCAAAATTATTCACAAATAATGCTTTCACTCAAAAACTTAATTTTGTCAAAATTATTCACAAATAATGCTTTCACTCAAAAACTTAATATTGACAAAATTATTCACAAATAATGTTTTGTTTTTTTGTTCTTCTTTTTTTTTTTTTGTTTTTGGTTGTCTGCTTTCACTCAAAAATCTTAATATTGACAAATATTCACAAATAATGTTCACTCAAAAACTTATTTGTCAAAATTATTCACAAATAATGCTTTTTCACTCAAAATCTTAATTTTGTCAAAATTATTCACAAATAATGCTTTTTCACTCAAAAACTTAATATTGACAAAATTATTCACAAATAATGCTTTTTCACTCAAAATCTTAATTTTGTCAAAATTATTCACAAATAATGCTTTATAACTCAAAAAAGGTGCATAAGTTCAGATCAACGAGTCTTACGATCAATCAGCTCCAAAAGCAAATATTGACTTTGATGCTAATTGACAGAAAACAAGTTGACAAACAGATTGAATCCCAGATTTGGTGAAAATAATACAGCACAATGAGAGATTTATAAGAATAATTAATAAAAAGGCTGCTCGTTTTTGACAGGAACACTAAATAAGGGCAGTGATTTCTGCAGCCAAAAGTGTAGATAAAGAAATGAGATGCGATTATCTGAGTAATAATGACATTGCTCTCTGATCGAGTGAATGTCAGATCTGTTGTTTATGATCAGTTTGATGCTGATTGATTTCTACACCGTCTGAATGAATAATTCAGTGCATTTCTCGTTTTTATTGAACTGGTCTCGAGCTCTTTTCATCCTGAGCTCAGTGTTTTTGTCTTTGGTCTTAGTGAGCTATTTGAATTGCTTTAATGAATGCCTTGATTGGTTGTGTTTGATGAGCCTGTCTGAGGTGGTGCACAGTATGGGTTAACGGGTTAGTTAGAGGGTAGTTAGGTGCTGTTGACTAGTCCTGCCATCGTTGCCATAAACACAAAGACGCTTCTGTGCATGACTTGCTTTCCTTCTAAGTGCCCTAGCACAGATACCAGTAGCTCTACTTTTGGGAATCCCAATTTGTATTCATGTGAAAAGCTGTAAATGTCTGTAGGTTGCATTGGTTATCAAATCATCCTTTTGAATCATGTGAGAGCTGTCACAATTATGATTTCAAATAAATGTTTTGCCATAAATACACCTCAGCTCTGGGTGTCTGCGTGTTTTGAGAAAAATAAAGAAAAAAGTTATTTTTTGCTGATTTAAAGCCAGGATTGTTGTCATATTGGAGTTTAGTCCATTATGAGGCAGCCCGGGGCTAGTTGTCACACATTTTACTCCAGTGCATATTTGTCTTTTTTGTTGTTATTAAAATAAAGTCAGTTTCTGTATAGACACAACCCTTAGAGTCTTAAATAAAAACGCGATTGAACTTGAAAAATCCCCCAAAATCCAAATATACTGTTAATTTAACCGGGGCATGTTGTCACAGTGGAAACCTGCTATTTGTTGACAAGATTAACGTGTTTTAAATATCAAACAATAGCAAAAATACTATATTTAAAATGTGTTATAAAAAAAAAACCATTTTGAAACACAAGACAGCAAAAAAGGAAACATGGGGGGGGGAAATCAAACGTAGTTAATTGTTTACAATTACAACGTAAGAACCAAGAAACAACTAAAATGGAAAAATCAACCATAATTAATAAATTGTGTAGAATTACAAACCGTGACGCAACTTTCGCCGATAACGTAATATTCATGAGGCGTCATCCACGCACATGCATATTCAAATGAGTTCTCGTTTACAATCCTATGGCCGCTTTAGTTGTTTCCAACAGGGACCAATCAGGGCGACCGTTGATCTGCGCGTGCGCATAGAGATCGCCGTCCAATGAAAAGTCGGTTGAAATTTTAAATCTCGCCGAGCGCGCAGTCAGTCAGTCCGGCGGTTAGCGGAGAGAAGATGGCGGAGGAGTCCGCCGTTAGAGTGTGCGTCAGGGTCAGACCGCTCATCAAACGGTAAGAACAGCTGCATCTTTACAGAGAGGAGGGAAATCTGACATTATATGTCGAGAGGTTCTTAACGGGATCTTAAACTAACTTACTAGCGTTACAGAAGATTGTTTCTGAGGTAAACCTGTCCTGAAAACTAAACGCGCTTAGTTTGAGGAGGCAAGTTAACCCTAAACGATCTTAAATCAATACAAAAGGCTGTGTTTGTCAATATTTATGAAGGAAATCTGTTTTAGAAACCGTAATATGTTACAATATTGTAGTAATAGCCTTTATATTCAGTTGGTTTACCAGGTTGACGAATTCTGTTAGTTACCGTCGAGCTCATTTATTATGTTAACCTTTATAATGCATTCTATATCTGTGGACTATCTTCCATTTGGACCCAAAGAATCGTCGTTTTATAAAGAAGACGTGACTTCATGTTTTTAGCGTAAACTTAGCGGGGTTTTTACCATGTTATTAGCCCTTTTTAATTATAGCTTGTAGTACCCAACAAACGAATGGAATTCTTTAGACATGCTACAAGTACCCGGAAGCACACCAAGTGTGTGTTATATATATATATAATATAAGTTAAGTTTTGCTAGCGCGTTTTAATCAAAAACAGTATTAACCCCAATAGAATTAATGGAATTTAATTAAAGGGGTCATATGATTTTGGGCTTTGGAGTGTTGCAAGCTGATTGTGCAGAGATAAGATCCCTGAAGTTGCAAAGAATAAAGTCTCAAAACCAAAGAGATATTCTTTTTAAAATTTAAGAGTCAACCACGCCTACTTAAAGCGGCTCGTTCTAACACGCCCCAACATTTCTACCTCACTATGTGGAAATATTAGCTAATGCGCCCAAATGTTCACGCAAAGAAAAAAGGCATGGTTTCAGTAACCGCAGATTAGTGTTGATGCAGCATGTAAGGGAGACGCTGTGTGTTTCTAGACAAAGCAAAAGCACTTTATTTGCGTGCTTCCGAAGTAGCATGCCATTTAGGAATCTTTAAGATGATTACACGAACCGCAATGCATTTTATGCGCGAAGGTTTCAGGTGAAACCTAAGAAGTAGAGGAAGACGTAATCTGCTTGCCCTCTGATGCCAATACTGGCGCATTCTGAATCAGCCACTGCTTTTGTTATAGTTAAGATATTGATATTGACTGTTGCAAATGCAGAGTTTTGCGACATTGTGATTGCTGTAGTGTGTCGGGTCTAGCTGTGTGTGTGTGTGTGTGTCGTGTGAAGAGAGAGCAGAGAAAGAGAGAGAGGGTATTCATACAGCTTCATCCTGTGTCTGTCACGGCGACTCTGCATTCCCCTTCTGCTTGCTTGTTTTAAATCTGATGGTAAAACTAATTCACATTATTTTACTGTCTTTACATTTATTTGTGAAAGATGAAGCTCGGCGCCGATTAGGTAAGGCAGGAGCGGTACCTTTTGCACGAGGCAGTGCCTTGCTGGTGTCGGCCAATCACAATGCAATAGGGATCAGCTGGCAATCAGAGCAGACTGCGGCCTGTCGAGAAGTCGGCGCCGCTCCGGCTGCGGCTTTGTAGAAAAACGCAGCGAGTTATTTGAGAGAGGGGCATAGAGGAGTAACAATAATGTACAGTTTTTGGAAAATAATGTGTTTTTTGAACCATTATTAAAGCCATGTCCAACATATTCTGTTACACCAAATACACAAAATAATGATCTTTAAAAAAAGCATCATATGACCCCTTTAAATTATTTTGAATTAATTACTTGCATAAACCTTCACTTTCAGATGGAAAAGATGATGCATTTTTCATGCCTGAAAACATATTCTTGTTTATCAAAAAAAATTCAGCCCTAAAGTGTGCGAGATATACAGAGAAGGTGAAATTAATTAAAAAGTTTTTGACACCAATTTAACTCCATAGGTAATTTTGCCAGAATTATTTTTGACACCGAATGGTGCTCCGTACATACCCAGGTCAAAATGACCCGAACATTTTAAATGGTTTTATCTCTTAAAAGTAATTATGTAAATTAAAGTAAAATGTAAATGTGTATTTTGAGGATCTTAAAGCATTTGCAAAGTTTCATAAAAGCTATGCGTTTTTAGAAATATTTATGCATCTCATTCTCTTCCACGCCAAATCAGACCCGAATGCATTTTGAGGGTTAATGTATTATTTAAAGGGATAGTTCACCCAAAAATTAAAATCCTGTCATTAGTTACTCATCCTCATGTCGTTCCAACCCTGTAAGAGCTTCGTTCATCTTCAGAACACAAATTAAGATATTTCTGATGAAATCCGAGAGCTCGCTGGCCCTCCGTAGACGACACGCATCCTAACACCATCAAGGACATCGTTAAAATAGTCCATGTGACATCAGGGGTTCAACCTTAATTAAATGAAGCTACGAGAATACTTTTTGTGCACAAAGAAAACTAAAATAACGACTTTGATAACGACACACTATAGTGCCATTTTAGAGAGTATCAAAGTCATTATTTTAGTTTTCTTTGTGCACAAAAAGTATTCTCGTAGCTTCGTTTAATTACAGTTGAACCCCTGATGTCACATGGACTATTTTAACGATGTCCTTGATGGTGTTAGGATGCTTGTCGTCTATGGAGGGCCAGCGAGCTCTCGGATTTCATCAGAAATATCTTAATTTGTGTTCTGAAGATGAACGAAGCTCTTACAGGGTTGGAACGACATTAGAGTGAGTAACTAATGACAGAATTTTCATTTTTGGGTCAACTATCCCTTCAAGGCTGGTTCTCAGACCCAGCAGTAATGATGATCTGATGATTTCAGAGAGGAGTCTGAGAGTTCAGAGCCAGTGCAGCTCTTCTGGAGAGCCGACAAACAGGCCATCCATCAGCTGGATGATGACGGAGCTCAAACCAAGAGCTTCAGCTTCGGTGAGTCGAGCTCCAGCTGATCTTCACTCAGCGCTAGTGCAGCGCTTCATGTTCTGAGCTTCGTGTGTTTCAGACCGCGTGTTCAGCGCTGGAGAGACCACCACTCAGCTCTACCAGGACATCGCAAAGCCGCTGGTCGTGTCTGCCGTTGAAGGCTACAACGGTGAGTCCAGAGATCCGAGCAATTGCAATATATTCCAACAGGTGTTTGAAAGGCATGCTTGGTGTAATATCAGTCAACACAACCGCACGTGCTGCAGTACATACTAGGGTTGCGGTAGACGGTAGAGATGCACCGAAATGAAAATTCTTGGCTGAAACCAAAAAAAATTAAACCCTGGGCTGGATACCGAACACGTTTTTTCATGTATTTTGAAAAAATTTTTCACCATTGCATTAAAGTAAAAAATAGCCAAAATGTGCTTTTTACTGTTTTGTCTTGTTTTTCACAAGAAAATCAAAACTATTAAAAACGTAAAAACACTAAAATTTAAACATTTTAGCAACATGATACCCACCAAGCACAATAATTATTGTATTTATAAGCAACGAAAATATTGTTGCAGATCAGACCCCCCTTGAACCAGGTGTGCATTTTTACTGTACAATTAAAAGCAGCCTTGCTGAGCAGAAGAGACTTCTTTTAAAACATTAGAAATTATTACAGATCCCAATTTGAACACGGGATCTGGTATTATACAGGTATAAACTAGCTGTTGTTATTATTGTCTTACTTTTTATTTCATTATATAGAACAACAGTAAAATTACAATACTAACATTTATGAATGTTGGAGTTCTTGTTTTTTCTCAACTTTTATTTTGACGGAAACGCACAGAAAGACCTCAATGCTGCTTTTTGTTGACAACAGCAGATTCATAAATGCGTCTCATTACGAATACGTCGTACGTAGCCAAAAAAATTTTTCCATTGTCACAGGCCTTGTAAAAAAAATTCCTAATGTGATGAGGCAACTGACGTAGGAACACTGTTTCAGCGCAGGATTTTCCTCGAGCCTTGAACTGTGAACGAGGTTAACAAGCAGATAGCACTGTCAGGACTACATGCAATGGTGTGTGTAGAAAACATAACGTATGCAGTTTAGTTTACTAATTGTTTAGAACATTTCGTGATTTCATTCATACAGTAACCAGCAACAATCCCCCCGTTCTCTTCTCATTGAAGACATGCGCTTTGGCATGCGCTAAACACGTTCTATCGTTGTCACGGTGCGGTAATGATTTTTTGCGCTTCTCATGACAGTTTAAATGCTCCCATGCGAGTGTGTGATGCATAATAATAGAGTGTGCGCCTCTTCACTCTGCGCGGGTTGCTATTGATAGCGTAACGTCATTGTTCGGTCCAATGTGGTTTTTCCACTCATTTTTCAGTAAGGAGAAGCGACAAGAAGAGGTGTGAGAAGGACGAGAGTTTAAAAGCGCCTGTGTAAAAGTATTTCGGATTTTGAAAAGCCTGTTGACTTCTGCCATTTATTTAAGGTGATACTGGAAGTTTTTTTTAAACATTCATTTATTTATTTGGTTTCACAGTGTTTGATTATTTATTTAAACTGTGTAATGAATGGTCTCTGAATTGAATTCAAGCAATTGACGCCAAATTGCTGCTAATTTGAAAGTGAACGTAAAATGCGCACAGCGCTTTTAAGCCATTTAAAAGCGAAGAAAAGAATGCTCGGTCACCACGATTGATTCCTAATCATAAATCTATTATTCAGGAACGATATTGCATACGGACCAGACATCTCGGGGAAAGATTCACCATGATGGGAAGTTGAGCGTAAACGCGGAGTGATACTCTCGCCATGGCTGACGTCTTCAAAACCATTAAAAATGTAAGCGTTTGTGAATCTTCCTGGCGTCAACTCGAGACAAAACGTCTTCACGGCTATGGCGCAACAGTTCAGATCTGAGATCTTCCTCAGAGACCAACTTTACAGGATAACTGCTTACCGGGTGTCCTGCAGCACCAAAGCGTGTAAGTCGCTGGGGGGGTATATTGTAGCAATAGCCAACAATACATGTATGGGTCACAATTATACATTTCTCTTTTATGCCAAAAATCATTAGGATATTAAGTAAAGATCATGTTCCATGAAGATATTTTGTAAATTATAAATTTCATTTTTGATTAGTTAAATGCATTGCTAAGAACTTAATTTGAACAACTTTAAAGATAATTTTCTCAATATTCAGATTCCAGATTTTCAAATATTGTCCGATCCTAACAACAATAAAAAAAGCCTAGTATTCAGCTTTCGAGGATGTATAAATCTCATTTTGAGAAATTGACCCTTAAGACTGGTTTTGTGCTCCAGGGTCACATATTTCAGTCTTCTCACAAATGATTAAAGGAATCGTTCACCTGAAAATGAAAATGTTGCAAAGTTACATTTGAGTGAACTATTCCTCTAGTTAATCAGTCTTTTTCGTTCTATATCAGCGAAAGAAACCATAGTTTTATTTCTTTGCGTCTATCTAGTGTCCAAAGAAAGAGTTTCTCCTGCGTGTGAGCTACATGGAAATCTATAACGAAACGGTCACAGATTTGCTCTGCGAAAGCTGGAAAAGGAAACCTCTGGAAATTCGTGAAGGAAACTACGTAAGTTGTTTGTCTTTTATGTTACTCGCGCTGCGAATATGAGTTTCAGCGCTGAATGTGTCCACAGAAAAACGTGTACGTGGCTGATCTGACGGAGGAGCTGGTGACGTCTCCGGAGCAAGCCCTGTCCTGGATCACCAAAGGAGAAAGTAAAGCTGCACTGATTGCGTCACTCACTCACCCTTAATTCTGTCATACTTGTTTGCTCATCACTTTATTCATACAGAAAACCGACATTATGGAAAAACAAAAATGAACCAGCGTAGCAGCCGCTCCCACACCATCTTTCGCATGGTAAGAAGCGCGCGTGATGAACTGAAGTGTGTTTGCTGTCTGATTTAAGGTTGTTCTCTGAAGCGTCTCGTTTATTGTGTCCGTGTCAGATCTTGGAGAGCCGTGAGAGAAGTGACCCGGCGTCTGGTGAAAACGCTGATGGAGCCATCATAGTGTCCCACCTGGTGAGCTCAAGACAAACCAGGAACTGTCTGTGATTTCATTCACCAATGCCATTTAGTTCAGATAAGCAGCAGTTGTTTGTTTCCTGTTCCTGTAGAACTTGGTGGATCTCGCTGGTGCTGAGAGGGCGAGTCAAACGGGAGCAGAGGGTAATGTTTTGTTACTGCTATTCATTATTTTAGCCTGTTGCTTGTTTAATTTACTTAAGCTTTTGAGTTTTTTTTTACTATTTAATTAGTTAATTTATTTATTATATATGACCCTGCAGCACAAAAGCAGTGTTAAGTCGCTGGGGGATATTTGTAGAAAAGCCAAATTGTATGGTTCACAATTATACATTTCTCTTTTATGCCAAAAATCATTTAGGATAGTAGTAAAGTCATGTTCCTTGAGATATTTGTATGTTCTACACGTAAATATATCAAAACTTAAGTTTGTTAGTAAAAGGATTGAAGAACTTCATTGAACAACTTGAAAGATGATTTTCTCAATATTTAGATTTTTTTGCACCCTCAGATTCCAGATTTTCAAATATTGTCCGATCCTAACAAACCATACATCAATGGAAAGCTATGTATTCAGCTTTCAGATGATGCATACATCTAAATTTCGAGAAATTGACCCTTATGACTGGTTTTGGGCTCCAGGGTCACATTTAAAAATGGTTTTCTCACTCTGAGTGGTTTAAAACTTCATTCGATGAGTCTAAGTGGTCATTAAAAAAAAAAAAGTCACTTTGACAGACCAATTTTTTTTTTTATGTGTTCCGTTAAATCTGTATATTACTCACAATAGTGAACAAACACACAAAAATGGAATGAGACAATAAAACATCCAAAGTGCAAAAATTCATTTAGACAGTGAAATTGATTTGATTGCTGTAAGCATTATTGCAAAAAATTATACTTTATAATAATGAAGAAAACAAATATAAACCTTAACAGATAAGGTCTAAAATATCCGAATGTTTATTTTTTTCTAAGCATAAAATCTAGAATTCTTTCATAGCAAGTAGCTGGTACTTAGTCTAGAATGACAGAGGTGCTTTTATCTTTTTGGTGTTTGAACCTCTCTTGTTCCTCTCTTGCAGGAGCCCGCTTTAAAGAAGGGTGCAACATAAACCGCAGTTTGTTCACACTGGGTCAAGTCATTAAGAAATTATCTGATGAGAGTCAGAAGTGAGTTATTTCATGACTTGCAGTAGGAAGTTTTACCGTCACTGAATCAGTTTTTGCTCTAACTGTAGCAAACGTGTTGTTTCTGTTCGATCCGAAAGGGGCTTCTTGAATTACAGAGACAGTAAACTCACCCGAATCCTTCAGAACTCTTTGGGTGGCAATGCCAAGACTGTCATTATTTGCACCATCACCCCAGCCACTGTCGACGAGACCGTCAGCACTTTACAGGTACGAGAGAAGACCCTTCGTTACCGATCTGGAGCGATATGGGTAGATGTGTTGAATTGGTGTTTTTACTGTGGTTAAAGTTCGCTAGTGCTGCGAAGCGCATGAAGAACGACCCTCACGTCACGGAGGTCTCTGATGAAGGGGCTCTCTTGAGAAGGTACCGCAATGAGATCGTCGATCTCAAACGACGTCTGCAGGAGGTGAGGATGTGGTTCACTTCAGGGCTGTCACGATTCAGTTCGAGTACTCCATTTTAAAAACGAGAATCCATGAAACGCATTATTAGGCTGTAGAAATGTAACGATTAACCGCGAGCCGGTTGAAAATCGATTTAAATGTGACGATTCAAATCGGTTGACATGCTAAACAAATCGCAATTCAGTTAGGGGTAGGAATTTATATGAATGTATGACTGAGGGGAACTTACTGTCTTTTATTTTTTCTTTTCGTCTTGCCTCTGTATAATGCATATTAATGTTCATAAGCGCGGCGCTGCTTTGTTTACAGCGGTAACCGAGGAAACGCTGTATCATTGCTGTTCATAAGTGCGGCTCCGCTTTGTTTACAGCGGTAACCGAGGAAACGCTGTATCATTGCTGTTCATAAGTGCGGCTTGCTTGTTACAGCGGTAACCGAGGAAACGCTGGATATTGCCGTTCATAAGTGCAGCCTGCTTTGTTTACAGCGGTAACCGAGGAAACGAGGTATCATGTGTTCATAGTGCGGCTCTGCTTGTTACAGTGGTAACCGAGGAAACGCTTATTCATAAGTGCTGCGCGACTTTGTTACACGCGGTAACCGAGGAAAACGCGTATTAATAAGCGCAGCGCTGCTTTTTTTTTACAGCGGTAACCAATGAAACACTGTATCATTGCTGTTCATAGCGGCTCTGCTTTGTTTACAGCAGTAACCAGGGAAACGCTGTATCATTGCTGTTCATAAGTGCGGCTCTGCTTTGTTTACAGCGGTAACCGAGGAAACGCTGTATCATTGCTGTTCATAAGAGCAGAGCTGCTTTGTTTACAGCGGTAAACAAGGAAACACTGTATCATTGCTGTTCATAAGTGCGGCTCTGCTTTGTTTACAGCGGTAACCGAGGAAACGCTGTATCATTGCTGTTCATAAGCGCAGCGCTGCTTTGTTTACAGCGGTAACCGAGGAAACGCTGTATCATAAGTGCTGCGCTGCTTTGTTTACAGCGGTAACCGAGGAAACGCTGTATCATTGCTGTTCATAAGTGCTGCTCTGCTTTGTTTACAGCGGTAACCGAGGAAACGCTGTATCATAAGTGCTGCGCTGCTTTGTTTACATCGGCAACCAAGGAAACGCTGTTTTATTGCGGTTTCATAAGTGAGGCTCGTTTTTTACAGCTGGGTAAGCAGGAAACGTGGATCATAAGCGCAGCGCTGCTTTGTTACCAGCGGTAAGAGGAAAAAGCGGTATCATTGCGGTCATAAGTGCGGCTTGCTGTTTACAGCGGTACCGAGAAACGCTGTATAATTGCTGTTCTAAGTGCGGCCTCTGCTTTGTTTGACAGCGGGTAAACCGAGGAAAGGAAAACGCGGTATCATTTCCTGTTAATAAGTGCGGCTTGCTTTGTACAGCGGTAACGATGAGAGAAAACCGCTGTATCATAAGTGCTGCGCTGCTTTGTTTACAGCGGTAACCGAGGAAACGCTGTATCATTGATGTTTCAAAGTGCGTGCGATGCTTTGTTACAGCGGTAACGAGGAAAACGCTGTATCATTGCGTCTAAGTGCGGGCTCGGCTTGTTACAGCACGGGTAACCGAGGAACGCTGTATCCTTGCTGTTCAAAGGCGGCTGCTGTTACAGCGGTAAATGAGGAAACGCGTATGTATCATTGCTGTTCATAAGTGCGGCTCTGCTTTGTTTACAGCGGTAACCAAGGAAACGCTGTATCATTGCTGTTCATAGTGCAGCACTGCTTTGTTTACAGCGGAAACCAGGAAAAGCTGTATCTAGTGCTGCTGCTTTGTTTACAGTGGTAACCAAGGAAACGCTGTATCATGGCTGTTCATAAGTGCAGCTCTGCTTTATTTAAAGCAGTAACCCAGGAAACACTGTATCATTGCGTCTAAGGCGGCTCTCTGCTTTGTTGACAGCGGTACCGAGGAAAGCGGGGATCATAAGTGCTGCGCTGTTGTTTACCAGCGGTAATGAGTAACGCTGTGTGTATTTGCTGTTCTCAAGTGCGGCTATGCTTTGTTTACAGAGTTTAACTGAGGCAACGCTGTATAATGGCCTGTATAAGTCAGGCTCTGCTTTGTTACAGCTGGTACAGAGGAAACGCGTATAATACGTGCTGCGCGGCTTTGTTGTACGCGGTTAACTGAGGGGAACGCTGTATCAGGATGTTCATAAGGCGGCTATGCTTTGTTTACAGCGGTACAGAGGAACACTGCATCATTGCTGTTCTAAGTGAGTCTTGCTTTGTTTACAGCGGTAACCGAGGAACGCTGTTCATAATGACGGCGATGACTGTTTACGCGGGAACCGAGGGAACGATGTATCATAAGTGCTGCGATGCGTTGTTACAGCGGTAAGAGGAAATGCTGGATCATAAAGTGCTGCGCGCTGTGTTACAGCGGTAACAAGGGAGAACACCGTATCATGCTGTTCATAAGCGAAGTGCTGCTTGGGTACAGCGGTAAACCGAGGAACGTCTGGTATCATTGTGTGCATGAAGTCGGCTCTGCTTTTTACAGCGGGTAACCGAGAGAAACGCGGTATCATTGCTTCATAAGGCGGCTTGCTTTGTTTACAGCGGGTTAACAGAGGAAGGAAGGGAAAGCAGCGTTTATAAGTGCTGCGCTGCTTTGTTTACAGCGGTAAGGAGTGAAAAAGCTGTTCCATGCGTTCCTAAGTGCGGCTCTGCTTTTTTAAGCGGTAACCGAGGGAAAACAACTGCACATGCTGTTCATAACGGCGGCTATGATTTGTTTACAGCGGTAACGAGGAAACGCGGTATATAAGTGCGGCGCTGCTTTGTTACAGCGGTAACGAGGAACGCTGTATCATAAGTGCACTGCCGCTTGGTTACAGCGGAACGAGGGAATGCTGTATCATAAGGGCTGCGTGCTTTGTTACAGCCGGCTAACCAGGAAACACCGGATCATGCTGTTCATAAGTGTGCGCTGATGTTTACAGCGTAAACCGAGGAAACGCTGTTAACATTGCTGTTCATAAGGCGGACTATGCGTTGTTACAGCGGTAACGAGGAACGCTGTTTCATGCTGTTAATAAGTCGGCTCTGTTGGTTACAGCGGTAACTTGAGGAAACGCTGTATTCATGATGTTCATAAGTGAGGCTCATGCTTTGTTTACAGCGGTAACCGAGGAAACGCTGTATCATTGCTGTTCATAAGTGCGGCTCCGCTTTGTTTACAGCGGTAACCAAGGAAACAATGTATCATTGCTGTTCATATGCAGCTCTGCTTTGTTTACAGCGGTAAGCAAGGAAACACTATCATTGCTGTACATAAGTGCGGCGCTGCTTTGTTTACAGCGGTAACTGAGGAAACGCTGTATCATTGCTGTTCATAAGAGCAGAGCTGCTTTGTTTACAGCGGTAAACAAGAAAACGCTGGTCATAAGCGCAGCGATGCTGTTACAGAGGTAAACGAGGAAACGCTGTACATTGCTGTTCAGAAGTCCGGCTCTTGCTTTGTTTTACAGCGGAACGAGGAAACGCTGGATCATAAGTGCTGCGCTGCTTTTTTACCAGCGGAACTGAGGAAACGCGATCAGTGCGTTCATAAGTGCGGCTCTGCTTTGTTGACAGCGGATAACGAGGAAACACTGACATCATGCTGGTCATAAGTGCGGCTATGCTGTGTTTACAGCCGGTAACGAGGAAACGTGTATCTAAGTGAGGCTCTGCTTTGTTACAGCGGGTAACGAGAGGAAAATGAGTAGCATAAGTGCGCTGCGCTGCTGTTAGTACAGCTGGTAACCAGAAACACCGTATCATTGCTGTCATAGCGCGGCGCTGCTGTTTACAGCGGTAACCAAGGAAACACCGTATCACTGCTGTTCATAAGTGCAGCTCTGATTTCTATTGTCATGCAGATATTGTTTTATGTAATAGTTTCACAAACTAAGTCAATCCATTATGTTTCGCTTCAAAACATTTCAAAATTATACAATCTAATTTAGATTAAGAACTGCTTGTGTTGCATGTACGCAGCATCTTGTGGGACGTGATTAAAATGCGGGTTCTAGCATTTTAAAGGAAGAGCACGGAAAAAGCCTTTTGTATATGAAGAGATTTATTTTGTTACGATTTGATTGGGGATTTTTTTTTAACAAATGAGGAAAACAGAAGCCATCCAAAAGCAATCAAAAGAGCAGTAATATGCAAGTGCTTTATTAGTATATTATTATAGTGTTATATCTCAATTTCACAAAGAAACGTGCAGCATTTTGCCAAGCAATAATAAAAGGACGCATTTAATTTATAATTGGTCTTAAATCTCATTTTGTAAAAAAATAAAATAAAAGTGAATTGAATCATGAGTTGAGTGAAGGTTTCCAAGGTTGCATGATATATTAAACACCATTTAAATATTATAAAGCATAATGCTATTGTGCATTTACAAACGCTGTGATTCAATTAAATATATGCGATGCAGGTTTAATATGTGCTTTAATTATTTACATGCGTGTCGGTTAAGTGCGTGTTCACAGTAAACGCTGCTCCGCACAAACATTTCATTTACAGTTGTGTGGAGTGTCTCAAACTCCACAAAGTTTGGGTTTATTATGACGTTCATCTGGGAACGCAACGTGTGCCATTTCATCAGATTTGTTAAGTAATCATTTACAAACCTACACAAACACAGGAGAATACATCAATATCTTTCTCAATTTGCTAACCGTTCATCACCATTTCAAAATAAAAGCTCAAACCCTCGCTCTTGAGTTTACACGTGTTGATGTCCACATGTTCAAGAAATTACAGCGGCTGTAGCATTTCTGTCGTAAAGAAATGGCCAAATGTTAAAGATTAAGTGGACATGTGAATTAAATGATGTTTAGTCGATATTAAGGATTAGATTGCGCAGCAAAGTGTAATACAAACATCAGGCCGTTGGTGCCCTCTGCAGTCAGTTGTTATAATGTGTAATGTTATAATGTATTTTAACAGTTTTGTTCAATAAAACCATATAATTACTTGCTTTGTGAACTAATTATTGCTATTATATATAGCTGTAAAGGCTATTGTTCACGTAGGTATATTTTATTACGAGGGAAAAAGTATAATTCAGTTACTCAACCGATTACTCGATTACCAGAATAATGGTTAGTGACAGCCCTAGTTCTCGTCCAGTATTAACACGACCCATCATCTTCTGACTCGATTGTTTTCCGTCTCGTTACCCAGGTTTCCTCAGTCACACAAACTACCGCGACCGAGCGAGAGTCTCTGTGTCAGATTCTGCAGGAGAAAGACCAGCTCCAGAGAGAGCAGGAGGACAGGATCAAGAACTTAACCAAGCTACTCGTTACTGCCTCAAACGTCGCCCTAGTCCCTAAGGTGACCGCTTTCACTAGATTTAACAACCGTAAACCTCGGTGCTGGTGAAGATCTGATCGTTGCGTTTAAATGTGAAGGTTCCCAAGAGGAGAGTGACGTGGGGAGGGAAACTGCTGAGATCTGCTCATCTCGTGAATGAAGATCTCGCCTCGACGGACATGAGCTTTGCAGAGCCGTACGTCAAAAAGAGAAGAGCTGATTGTTCTCTGCCTGAAGAGGGAGAGGGTATGACTGTCTTATCATTGGAGACCATTAGCTTTACGTGAAAATTATACTGCATTAGCTGTGAAAACGAGCCTGTAAACATGGTCAGTGTTACACCAGATAAATGTAATGTAATGTTTTGTGTCCAGACATGGATGAGTTTGACAGTCGGTTTGACTTCACTGCTCTGGACGAACCCGACATGGAGATGAGCAGCATCGCTGTCCGCTGCTCCTCTGAAGGGTGAGGTCTCACTACTGTCTTAGAACCGCTTTTACAAGGGATGTCCTGAGCCGATCTCGAGGATCGGTTAATCAGTGAATTAGATAATGCAGAAGAAACACCGAAGCTGCGTCTGAAGTGGCATTTAGATGTATTTACACAGTTTAATGCAGGACAAGAGTGCATTTAACCTGCAATTACAAATGCATAAATAATATTTTGATATATTAAACATAAAACGTTGAATACTGATATTTGAAATTATTTAAATAATAAGATACTTTAAAGGGGGCATATGATGCTGCTAAAAAGAACATTATTTTTTGTATTTGGTGTAATGAAATGTGTTTATGCGGTTTAAGGTTCAAAAAACACATTTTCCACATACTGTACATTATTGTTTCTCCTCTATGCCCCGCCTTTCTGAAACGCGTCAATTTTTACAAAGCTCATCGGTCTGAAAAGCAAGGTGTGCTCTGAATGGCCAGCTATCCAGTGTGTTGTGATTGGCCGAATACCTCAAGCGTGTGACGGAAACGTTAGGTCCATACAACAAACGTGATGATTGCCTGCCGCAAACAAAGGTGACGACCCCGGGCCGGGGCCACGTTCGTCCACTGGTGAAAGCCGATCAGGTGATCCACAGCACGAAGTGGATGTATTTCCCAGTGACCAGACACCAGATCGCTCCAGCATGGGACAAAGCAAGCATATCGTACTTCTTTTGGAAGACCAAAAAAGTAGTGAAAGTGTTTCCGTCATAACTACAACAGTGCCTTCATGACATGGCGGTGGCGGCAATAATACTACAGAGAGAATAAAAGTTACGCCGCCTTTCTCTTTGCGTGAACATTTGGGCGGCATAACGCAAATATTTCCACATAGTGATGTAGACATATGGGGGCGTGTTAGAACAAGCCGTTTAAGGTAGGCGTGGCTGACTCTAAACTTTTATAAAGAATATCTCTTTAGACTTTAGTCTTTGCAACTTTACAGATCTTATTTATGCACCAAGAGCGTGTAACACTCCAAAGAGAAAGGGAAAATTTAAATCGCATCATATGATCCCTTTAAATTGTTAAAAAATCAAACAGACCGTAGGTGGCAGCAATTGTCGCTGGAATAGTGAGTCCTTGCGATTTAAACGAATCTTTAACCGGTTGATTCATTCAGAACGAAACAAAGTCATGTTGTCCGAGACAACGAACGTGCCTGTTCCGAACAGTGATGTTCATGTGTTTGGAACTATTTTTGTCAGCGAAATTGAGCAAAAACAGTTAATATTGTGTCTAAAATGTAAGTCTCTTAATTAACATTTGTAAACAAAAAAAAATCATGTGGGCTGTAAATGGCTGAAAAAAGAATTTCAACTTTTGTATGATCATATTCGAATTTTAAAGCGCATAATTTCAGTTAGGGGTGAAAAATAAGCTTTGGCTTCTTCCTGAGGCCAACGAGGGCGCATCGAGCAAAATTATACTTATGCACGTTCTTAAAGCAATAAAATAACCATGACTATCTAGAAAAAAGTGCATAATGTTAGAACCAATTAAATTAAAGTTGCTTAAAACAACTAAAACAAAAACGAGGGTTTGAACGGTATGGATTTTCACGGTATGATTAATCGTATCGAACAATATCACGGTTTCATACGGTATAATTTGTTAATTAAAATATTCTTATCATTAACAATGACTTATAAGAATAAGAACAAGTTATTGAGTGAACAAAATCCTTGAAACATTTTAATAAAGTATGACTTCTCCTTTCTGAAACCAAAAAATATACGTCATAAACAAGAAAGTTATACATCTTTTAAACATGGACAAACATGATTTCCGGAAAATGTTGAAATTCATTAGTATAAAGAAGTTGTGGTTATTAAATTTGAAGTACAATGCAATATTTCTGTCTAATTTCAAGTTAAATCAAATTTTATTCTGACAGGTTGTAGCAGAACTGGTATTGACGAAGTTTTTTTCAAAATAAAAATAGGGAATGTTTAAGGTGTGTAAGATGTTTATGTAGAAGATGAAAAACATCCGTTAGCGGAAGGGCTACGTCAGTGTCGTAGTAGATCAAACGCCGCCCTCAGGAATGCAGTTATTCATTATAGCGTCTCTGGTGCTGTAATTTCAAGCAACATCATATACTTTTGATTTATCCATCCAGCAGATTGGTGTTTTACGTGATTATTGTTTATCTGTAAATCCATGTGTCAGGAACTGCAACGGGATTGCCCTCTGCAATCACGGAAATAGATGCGACGAGAGCTTGGCTGTCCGCGATAATGGCCATTTCACAGCATTGCTCACAAAATCATTGTTTCTGTGTTTTCCCTCTCTCTGTTCAGGCAGTCAGTTCCAGATTCTCCAGAGCGAGAGAGCCTGTGTTGAAGGGGTCGTCTCTAGAGCGTCGTGAGGCAGAGATCAGAGCAACGGATGAGCAGAAGAGATGAGCGCTGACTCCAGCTGGAGATCTCTGAACGGCAGAAGCAAGCTGAAGCTAAGCTGCACCATCGGAGGAGGAGGAGACCGTGTCTGAGCTGGAGGCGCTGCAGAGTCGACTACAGACGGGGTTTAAGAGAGACAGGAGGCTGAGGAGAAAAGCTCTCATGGAATGATTAAAGTCGCAGAGCTGGAGAAACCTTCAGAAGCTCTCCTGTGTTGTGAGATGTGTGAACAGGTACAACAACTCCTGCCTTATGTTTGAGGTGGATTTTAAACCATGGGCATTGATGGGGTTTTAAAAGGTTTCTTTGTTGACCATAATTGTTGATTAAAAATTGTGTTGTGTTCCGCTGCGCGAGAAAAGATCTGGAAGAAGGAGACCATAGCTCTGTGGAGACTGTCGTATTTGAGAAAGTGAGTAAACGACATCCTTTATTTTTCGTTGGCCTGTGCTTCACGTTACAGTAGTATAATGGGTTTTGAATTAGGGTTGCAAAAAGGTGAAACATTTCGGAAACATTCCAGGATTTTTTGGAATATTCCAGGGATTTTTGGAAAGTTTCCGGAAACTGACAAGAAATTTTCCACCCCTTTGCAACCCTATTTTGAATGCCATTTTTAAATGATTTTGTAAAGGATGCCATCATTGCCGAGCGAGACCTGATCAAACACTCGCTGCAGCTGGTAAGCGAAGATCTGGAGAGTCTGAAGGCAGAGAAACACTCGCTTCAGAAAGATAAAGACGCTCTGCAGAAGGACGTCGACGAGAGGAAAGATGCAGATGAGTTTGAGAAACTGGAGCAGGAGAGCAAGAGAGAGTATGAGGTGACCAGAGCTTTATCGTGTGTGCAAAGTGCAGTTTAACACATGCAAGACTATTATTTACTTGTTTTCTTGCTTCCACTGATAATCCGTGTCTGACAGCTCATAATAAGCTGTTTTAATTTCTCTCCACACAGAGAGAGTTGGAGTCTGAAAATTCCAAACTGCAGCAGGAGTTAAAACAGTCAGAAGACATGATCCAAAAGCTGCAGGTCCGTTAACTTTCATGTAGCTGCTCTTAAAGCCCAGACTTGTGTAAATGTGAGATGATCTCACTGTCGTTGTCCATAGGCTGAGCTGGTGACGGTTTCATCGGAGCTTCAGAAGAAGACAGACCTGACCACTGAGCTGCAGAGTTTTGTACGTTACTGGTTGTGTAATGTGGGATTTCGGTGTCTGATGCTGATACCTGCAGAGAATGTTTGGCAATGGGAACTTACTTATGCAATATTTATCATTTGCTCAAGACATGAGGGGAGCTCACGCTTGTAAACCAGTTGTTTAGATGTGGATCTATATGTGTCCCTGCAGCACAAAAGCAGTGTTAAGTCGCTGGGGTATATTTGTAGCAATAGCCAACAATACATTGTATGGGTCACAATTATCAATTTTCTCTTTATGCCAAAAATCATTAGGATATTAAGTAAAGATCATGTTCCATGAAGATATTTAGTATGTTTCCTACCGTAAATATATCAAAGCTTAATTTGATTAGTGATATCCATTGCTAAGAACTTCATTTGAACAACTTTAAAGATGATTTTCTCAATATTTTGATTTTTTGCACCCTCAGATTCCAGATTTGCAAATATTGTCATCTCCTAACAAACCATACATCAATGGAAAGATTATTTATTCAGCTTTCAGATTTCAATTTCGAAAAATTGACCCTTATGACTGGTTTTGTGCTCCAGGGTCACATACGCAGATATTTAGTTAAATTATCATGCTTTCTAGGAAAAAGTAACTCTGCTCTCCTGTGGCTACAGATTGTTTGTGCTCTATTGTGTTCTGCAGAGTGACAAGAATCTTGTCCAGGAAGTGACACGTCTACGGCGCTCTCTTGATGATGCCGAGTGTCTCAGTTTGGAGACCAAGAGAGAATGGGCCTTCCTGCGGAGCGAGAACATCTCACTGAAAGAGAGAGACGTGAGTAGAGGAGAGATGAGATGGAGAGATCAGGGTGTGTGTGGCGTTTACGTGACTGTTTCACTCAGGCAAACCTGACTACAGACCATGAGAAGATGGAAGCTGTGGTGAAGATGATTCAGGACAAGCTAGAACAAGAGAAGTCTCGCTTCAAGAAGATGCAAACGGATCTTCAAAAAGAACTGATGGGCGCCTTCGATGAGAACACCAAATTGACAGCTGTGCTGGACGGCAAAGTGCCGAAAAGTAGGTGGAGAACGTACAGAAGGGACTTCATGATCTGTGACTGCATATGCTCTCTAAAGTCATGCTTCTGGTTGAATTGTGAACACATCACGACGATCATTAAATGTTTGAAATGCTGACGTTTCAGGCGAACTGAACCAGATAGTTTCCTCGCAAATTAAAATTCTTAATTCTTTAATTAATGTTGTTCTGACTTTTGTTAATCTTTAGAACAAAGATGTTGTTGTTTTTTTTGATAAAGATTCTCATTTTTTGTCCATTAATTGAAAGAGATTAATTTTCAAACTTTAAAATGCATGTAAACACATTGTAAAAGTAATGTATATGAATCGAGCTGCTTAATCCAAGTCTTCTGAAAAGACGCTCGTTTTGTGATGAACGGGTTTAATTTAGGCTTATAAAGCGGAGAGTTCCGGTGCTTGATTCTGATTGGCTGAGCCGCGTTCGAAGCTGTTGTAAATGACGCTACAAAGTAACACACACCTTTGTTTACGTTTGTGTGTGCTCGGCAACCACTGTTAGCAACACAACTGTTTTGAGGAGTACAGAGTTTAGTGAGGAATACTGTGTTTATTTAATTCATTAAACTTTACTTTGCGCGTGTAATACTACGTATATGGAATAACCGTTTTATAAAAGCTATAATCCCCGTGAAGCCGTGGTTTACAGTGAATAACCTAACAACGCCCCTTAGCTGTTATAAATTCACTGTAAACCCCGGCTTCACGGGGATTATTGCTTTATTTTATTTTAGGGGCAACTGTTCCATTTAAGGTTTAATCAGCTGGTTGCCAGAAGGGTTTCAGTAATTGTAATCTTATGTAATATATCAAATTGATGTTTCCTCTTCACAGATCTGACTGATAATCTCTTGTTGGAGAAAACAGTGTGTGACTTGCGTAAGGAGCTTGATCAGAGTCACGAGACGGAGCGACGTCTGCAGAGTAAGATAGAGGAGTTCGAGACCCTTTCTGTTAAAGCGGATGAATTACAGCGACAGGTTAGAGGAACTGCATCACATCGTCTTTGCTAGCGTTCTTTGTTTTTGTCTGCATGGCTAAATCTCATCCATTATGGTTTCTCAGGTGTGCGGTCTGTCAGAAGAGCTGCGTTCTGTTGGAGAGGAGAGAGACGCTTTGAGATCCGCTCGGTCCAGTTTGAGTGAAGCTCATCAGAGACTGAAAGAAGCTCAGGATCAGCTTCTGAAGATGGAGAGCGATCTGGTTGAGGCTCAGCTGAAGGAAGCAGAACTGACCCAGCAGCTCTCAGAGACATCAGAACGTCTCCAGAACCTCCAGACGGATCTCCAGCACGTCACGCAGGAGAACTGCACACGTCTCTCGTCATTAGAGGAGGCCACACGGAAGGTGCGTTCACACCTCACTCGTACACACAGTCCCACTAACCACCAGCTTTACCAGTGATTCAACACTGCTTTTACCGTCAGTCGCTGCTGTTGAGCGCAGAGCTGGAGCCTGCCCACGCCGAGAGAGATGTGCTTCTGTCTGAGAAGATTTGGGGGGGGGGGGAAGTCGAGCGAAACCGGAAGACGAGGGGAGAACTGCGACTCGCACCATAGATCAAAACGAAGCGCGGAGAGCAGCTCCAGGAGATTCTGCAGGGCCTGAGAGACCAGAGAGACCAGCTCAAGAGGGACATGGAGGAGAATGTGGAGATGGTGAGCACTCATCCCTGCTCCATGATGGTCTCATTCGACGTCAGACTTTTTTTTTTTTTAACCTTTTGTTTTATTCCCTGCAGATGATAGAGACTCAAGCAGAGCTGAGAGACGCTCAGGAGAAGGTGAAGGAACTTCAAGGAAAGCTACACAGCACAGAGTCACAGAGAGTTCAGATGGTCGACCAACAGAAGAGCTGTGAAGATGGACAGCTGGACAAACTACAAGATCAGGTGGCTGAGCTGTTTGACATGCATCATATAGTTCTACCATACCATAGATGATAGTAGTAGATGTATCCACACACACCTGCTTTCAGTTATTTAAATGCTCTGTATTAACTCTTTCCCCGCCAGCATTTAAAAAAAAAAAAAGTTGCCTGCCACCGCCAGCGATTTTGATGATTTTAACTAAAATTTAATGGCCTCCAGAATATTTTGCTGTATGAATATTTGAATATGCAATACACCAAAATAAAAATCAGAGCCTCTACTTTTGTTTTCTAGCTTAAAGCATTCTTTTTTTTTTTATCAACACTTGAATATAGGTAGGTTTCATAATCAAATTGATCAAATACTACATTTGAGTAATATTCAGTACATTAAGAAGCATAAACCCAGTAAAATCGCTCCATTCAACTCTCCAAAGCGGCACCAGACATCAGTCCTGGTCAACATTCACCTCGTACATATGACAGTTTAGTTTAATGCTGTGGTCTATGGTGTATTTCATATGCATCTGTTTACATAAGAGATCGCTCGTTTCTCCGTCCTGTTCACGTGTGTTTTTGTTCGGGAGGTTTTGTACTCGTTCAGAAGATGTGTAACAGCGCCCCCGAGTGTATAACAGTGAAAACACGGAAAGCCGTGAAAACTCGTCTTTGGCGGGGAAAGAGTTAAAGTGTTGTTTATTTGCAGATAAAGCAGTTAACAGAAGAGCTCAGTGCTGTTGTTGGTGAGAAGCAGCGTCTGCTGTCTGAGAGATCGGATCATCGTGAGCAGTCAGACGTCTCATCTTTAACAGAAGAGAGAGGTCTGCTTCAGGAGAGACTACAGCAGCTGGAGAGGGACAATATTCAGATGAAAACACATCTGGAAGAGAAACATGAGATGGTGAGAAGAGTAATCATCACTCTCTAAACTCATTCAGACAGGTCAAGCTTCAAACAAAACCACAGGAATTTATTTCACTGTATTTTACCGTCATATATCTTTTGTGTTTAATTCTCATCGTCACTGATTCTCATTAGGTACTGGTGACTTTAATACTCAGGAAGAAATTTGTGTATTTTAGTACAGCACAAATATTTTAAAAATGTAAATGGGTCAAAGACGTTAAGATGTGCGCATCAAAAGAAATGTACAAAAGTGATCTTATGTCGATAGAAAGCACATTAAATGTAACTAAAGTTTCTACTTTTAAGGTTTCAGATAAGTTTTTGGAGGATACGATGTTACAATTTGGTTGAAATAATGTTACATTGTCATTCAGTGTAACACAATATTTATGTAAAAATTCAAACATGCTTATTCTGACGCGTACGTGTTAAAATATATAAAAGAATAAGAGCGCATATTACATTTGATTGTTTTAAATTAGTAAAAAATTCTTACTGACAAATGGGCGAAACCTAGGATCGTGGCACATTTAAAAAATGTAAAATTACGACTAATTAGTATTTGGGGTGAAAGTAATTAATCGTTTAATGTGTCATAAATTGATGTTTGTTTGTTGTAAATATGCCTGACAAGATTGTTACACTGAATATTTTAGTGGCTCTCTTCTGAAAATCAGGGGAAAATGTATTTATTTTGCTCAGAAACACGAAATTGCTATTAAATTAAACATTGTCAACGTACTAAAAAAAAAAACAATTTAAAGCAGTATTACACTTATTGTTTTTATGCTTCAACCCTTTTTCTCCTTTGACCCAAATGCAAAAAATGCTTAATTTAAACAGTTTAACTTGTTTTTGCATTGTATAAGCATGAAAATATGAGAAGATTTGTGGTAGTTATTTGTTTTTGTGTGCTTGGGTGAACTGTGACCTGGGGGCTGTTTCATAAAACAAAAGTCAGGCTTATTTCAGTTATTCTGACGCTATTTTGAACCAAAATCAACTGACAATAAGTCAGACTGGTTTATGAAACAGCCCTGGCTTCATCAGAGGCTGGATTTTTTTTAAACACAACTGAATCTATAACAAACAAGAGCAACATTTGAACTGGTGTTTGTACCCGTATTCTGCAGATCAGACACTTAAAGGAAGAGCTGAGTTATTATTAGAGCAGACAACCAGCTGAACATTGAACCTTCAAGAGAACAGACTCACAGGGGATGGACAGGGACCTCGCTATATGTGGAGAATAATGCTATTTTTTTTAAGTGGCGTTTATCGGTTTTTTGCAAATAAACTCTTCACTTCTGTTCTCAGGTGTGCGGTCTGTCCGGAAACGCTGCGTTTCTGTTGGAGAGGAAGAGACGCTTGGAGATCCGCTCGGTCCGGGAGGTGAAGTCATCAGAGACTGAAAGCAAGCTCAGGATCAGCTTTGAAGAGGGAGCGGATCTGGTTGAGGCTCAGCTGAAGAAGCAGAAACTGACCCGCAGCTCTCAGAGAAATCAGAACGTCTCCAGAACCTCAGACGGATATCCAGCACGTCACGCAGGAGAAGCAACCACGTCACGAGTCATTAGAGGAGGCCACACGGAGGGTGGCTTCACCACCCGCACTCGTACCAAACAGTACCACGGACCACCAGCTTTAACACAGTGATCAACATGCTTACGTCAGTCGCTGCAGTTGAGCGCAGAGCTGGAGTCTGTCCACGCCGAGAGAGATGTGCTTCTGTCTGAGAAGATGAGGGAAGCTCAGAGCGACCCGGATGAGACGGAGAACCTGCGACGCACCATCAGCTCAATAACTGAAGAGCGAGAGCAGCTCCAGGAGATTCTGCAGGGCCTGAGAGACCAGAGAGACCAGCTCAAGAGGGACCTTGAAGACACTAATGGAATGGTAAATGCTGAGTTTTATATTAGTATATAAATGATAAACTGAGCTGAGTGTCTTTTTAGGATGTGAAGAGTTCATTTGCAAAAAACGATAAACGCCACGGTTTTTTGCAAATGAACTCTTCAAAGTGTTGTCTCAGCTCATGCAGGTCCAGCAGGAACGCAGCGGCTCACACACAGCCACACAGCATGATGAACTCCTCCAGCAGGTAATCGGAGACCTTCACACGCTCTTGCTTTGGAGCACGTGTGATATTGATGATCATGGTTTTTATGGAGCGCATTCTCTCACAGATGCAGCGGCTTAAAGAGGAGCTGGACACTGTGAGTCAGGAGAAGAACCAGTTAAAATCTGATCTACAGGAGAATGTCGAAATGGTGAGATGGGAATGACATGAGCACATGCTGTTTTTGGTGTTTTTATAATTTCATCTTTTAAAAATGATAAACACTACCAGAAGTTTGGGGTCAGTAAGATATTTTATTGTGTTTGAAAGAAGTCTCTTCTGCTCACCAAGGCTGCATTTATTTGATCAAAAAAGTGAAAAATGTGATGCATGTTTTCTGTAAGTATGTTACAGTGTAATTTAATTCTGTGATCAAAGCTGAATTTATTTGATCAAAAATACAGTAAAAATTGTAAAATATTATTAGAATGTAAAACAGCTGTTTTCTATGTGAATCTCTGTTAAACTGTAATGTATTTCTGTGATGCGCAGCTGTATTTTCCGCATCATTCCTCCAGTCTTCAGTGTCAAATGATCCATCAGAAATCATTCTAATATACAGATTTGCTGCTCAGGAAACATTTCTGATATTATCAATGTGAAACAAGGTGTGCTGAAAATATTTTTGTTGAACTAATACACAGATGAACAAAGTTCAAAAGAACAGCGTTTATTTTAAATGGAAATCTTTTGTAACATTATAAATGTCTTTACTGTCACTTTTTAATCAATGCAGTGTGACCTTGATGAATAAGTGTTAGTTTCATTAAATATATACATTACTGATCTCAAACTCTTGAACTGGTTTTTTATAAGTTGAACTATGTACACTGGACACTATTGGCATGTTTCTGATGTAATGAGGGTCATGAAATATTTATTTATTTTTTTAGCTTGCATTTGTGACTTCAGAATAGCCCTTTATTTAAGTGTCTTGTTAAAAATCCTTTTTTTTCTCTCCCCCAAATGCAGATGATTGAAAATCAAGAGGAGCTGAGAGGAGCTTTTGAGAAGGTGAAAAATCTTCAGAACACTGTACAAGAACTGGAGCCTCAGCGAGCGCTCGTGCAGTCGAAGGACTCTGAAAACACTTCACAGGTAGATCATGTCAGGGATTGATAAGGGCTGTTATTTAAGCAAGAGTCACAATTCTGGAAACAACAATGATTATCCAACTACTTGTTGAATTCATTGACTGCGAGTCAGGAAATACAAACGGTTTCTGCTGTTTGACCTCCACAGATAAAGCAGCTGAGAGAGGAGTTGGAGAGTGTGTGCTGTGAGAGAGAGCGTCTGCTGTCTGAACGCTCCATGAACACACTCTGTGACACCGAGATGATGGAGCAGATGAAGGCCAGCATCAGCTGTCTGACGGAGGAGCGAGACCAGCTCCGGCAGAGCCTCAGAGACGAGGTGGAGCAGCTGAGGACAGAGCAGCAGACGGTAAAAAAATCCAGTATTCTGGGCTGCGCTCAGCCTTTATCACATCCTACCACAGAAAATAGATTTACAGTCACATTATACTTGCACTTGAAGCCCGCACTGTATATATATATATGTGACACTGCAGCACAAAAGCAGTGTTAAGTCACTGGGGTATATTTGTAGAAATAGCCAACATACATTGTATGGGTCACAATTATACGTTTCTATTTTATGCCAAAAATCATTAGAATATAAAGTAAAGATCATGTTCCATGAAAATATTTTGTAAACTGCCCACCGTAAATATATTAAAACTTATTTTTTGATTAGTAATTTGCATTGCTAAGAACTTAATTTGGACAGTTTTAAAGGTGATTTTCTCAATATTTAATTTTTTTGCACCCTCAGATTCCAGAAATTCAAATAGTTGTATCTCGGCCAAAAACAAACCATACATCATGGAGAGCTTATTTATTCAGATTTCAGATGATGTATAATTCTCAATTTTGAAAAATTGACCCTTAGACTGGTTTTGTGCTCCAGGGTCACAATTTAAAATATCCAGCTATTACGCTTGTGGAAGTATAGCTCAGTGTTTCATATACACTGATTTATTTGTCGCTGCTCGCCGCAATATTATGATTTTCCAAAAGGCTTTGACTTCGTTGAATAAACTGAGCACTTGCACGTTTCAAAAATCAAAAACTGGCGCGGGTGTTTTTATATCACTGTATTTCAGAAGATGAAACTGACTTTCTTCAGAATTTTATATGTTATTTTCTTGCATGTAATATCTGATAAAGCAGTGTTTTTTTTGAGCGGAGCACTGCTTTGTGTACAGCGTTACCGGGAAACCTCTCTCTCTCCGCTCCAAGCGCCTCCTGCTGCAGAAATGATTTTGCATATATATATATTATTATATAGGGGGTGGGGGAAATAGAGTGTAGGCTGTGGGAAACACTAGTTATTTAGTTAGTATCTAACCGTAAATCTGTAAGCAGCGCACAATTTTCTGTATTATTTCAGTTTAAAAAATATAATAAAATTGTAATTACGCTTTGTATTTTTGTGTTTTCCGGCTACAGCTTTAATAATCTGAATGCAGCGCGGGTGTTTTTATATGAATGTATCTTTGAAGCTTTTCTGAAGGCGGTCGGTTCTTTTCAATGTCATTTTCATTTCGTCTTGCCTGATAAAGTAGCATTTGTGAATGCAGTGCTTGTTTAATTACAGCCGTTACCGGGGAAACTGCTATTTCTGCAAAAAGCGCCTCCTGTTGGCAGAGAATGAATTTGCATTTTCAATCAGCCGCCTGCTGTTAAATATGTATGTACAGGTGCATCTCAAAAAATTAGAAAATCGTGAAAAGTTCTTTTTCACTTTTTGAAAAAACAAACAAAAAAACTTTCATGTATTCAATGATCGTCTTCCGGACCATTGCCAAGTCAGCAGTCTTCCCCATTATTGTGTTTTCAAAGAACAAGAGATACCCGGAACTTATACTGTAGGGATGGTCATCTAATGAAACTCAGATGTAAATATTCTAATATTGAGAAACTGGATTTTTCATGAGCTGTAAACTCTAATCATCAAAATTAAAACAAAAACAACTTTTGAAATGTTTTGCTTTACATGTAATGAATCTAGAATATATGAAAGTTTCACTTTTTGAAATAAGTTATCCTCTCTGGCTTCCGTGTTTTAATGAAGCGTTCCCTTCATCCAGATGGTCCAGTTGAGGTCAGAGCTCGAGTCCGTTTGTGCCGAGAGAGACCGTGTGTGGTCTGAAAGAACCGGAGACATGCAGGAGATGAGCGCCGTGACCGAGGAGCGAGATCAGCTCCTGGAGACTCTACAGCGGCTCACAGACGAGAGCGAGCAGCTCAAGAGAGACCAGACGGTGAGACGCTTTTCAGTGTGGTTCATCTCTGTTCACATGTACATGACAGTCCTCTAGGGATGTAACGATATTATCGTGGCCACATGACGATATGAAACGATAGGTCTTCCTAAAAGTCTAGTTTTTAAAATATATTTAAACTTCTAAACGACATAAAAGGTCTTTAAAGTTGTGTTTTGGGCCATTATGCTTTGGCACAGTACTGTATCCGGCAAACGAACTAAAACTGAAAGCACAATGTGCTTAATCTCTTCATTTGATTCGGTTTTATATGAATTATGAATTATATTCGAATTTAAAATGCATAATTTCAGTTAGGGTGAAGAAAAGCTTTTTGCTTCTCTCCTGAGGCCACAAGAGGGCGCATCATTCAAAGCATAAGATGACATGCGAAAAAAGTGCTTAATGTTTATAATTAAGTTGCTTAAACAATTATAAACAAAACGGCATAAATAAAGGGCGGAAAGCCAATCACAGAGTACATTTTTCATTTAAAAACATGAGATGCAGTGGGATGGGAAAAAAACAAAGTCTTGATAAATGTTTTTTTCAAAGTTAAACTTGCGATTATTTTTCATGGCTTTCTAAACATGCGGCTCTTTTGTGTGCGAGACGCGAGTGCAACAGTAATAGATGTCCGTCTAGAAAATGCGTGAAATATGCGTTCTGTGTGAACGGCTTGGTTTCGGTTTTGATGTAGATAAGCTCTTCTCCGCGTTGATCTCTTTTTCCGCAATATTTTTAATGAACAACGCAGCAGCAGCGCATCTAGTGGCTTCAGCTGGATAGGCTAACAAAAACATTATAATGCAATGACACTTACATCGTCATCGCATCTCGTGCGCCAGTGATAAGGCTGCCTCCTTAACGCACACCTAATATTCGAAGGCAACGTTTTTGCATTAGAATATGGATTTTTATTTTAAATTCGGAAAAAAAAAATTGACAGCTCTAACACGCAGCACAAGCCTGATTTCGTGAGCTGTATGAGGTTCACACATACTCCGTTTGCAGTGCGTATGCAGTCCATGTGTGGTTCAGAAGCAGCTTTCACACAGGAGTCTGCTGCTGATCCAGGGCTGTTTACTACAAACACATGTATACATTATTCTGATTTCAAGTCCAAACATTGCTACTTCAATGCTTTTTACTTTTGCATTTACTTCTAGATTTATATATTAAGTTGCTCAAGCAAGTGGCAAAACATTTAAACTTCTTACCATTGACAGAAACAGTCAGCTCTACTGCCTGTTCTTTTCCATTTAAATCTTCATTACAATCAATCCTGCGGTTCATAAAGAACTTTGTTTTCCTTCCTCCACGAGTGCCATCTATTATTGGTGTTGTGGTGTTGGTGGTGTTCCTAAAACACCAGTGTGAATGTAATTTAGACTGAGACAGTATATCACAAATAAAAAGAGGGTTGAGTCCCCTTTAAAGTTCAGGTACAAGTCAATTCACTGACTTTTTTTTCTGACTTAAGTTTTCTTAGTTAAGATCATGGGTTGCAGCTCTTAATTTGAACTCATAAAGTGCATTAGAATAACTTTAAAATGTACAATTTTCCTCTTTTTTTTTTTTCCCCCCGAGTTCATTTGTCTTTTTTTTTTATGTCGCAATAAATATAATATCGTGGACTTCATATTGTGATATTATTGTATCGTGAGATTTTGATATCGTTACATCCCTACTGTCGTCCCATGATTCCCAGCTGGTCCAGGTGCGAGAGCAGCTCCAGACGGCCTGTGCCGAGAGAGACCGTCTGCTGTCTGAGAAGAGCAAGAGCGATCTGGAGAACACTCTTCTAGAGGAAGTGCAGAGCAGCCTGGCCTCTGTCACGGAGGAGAGAGAGCAGCTCCTGGAGATCCTGCAGGTCAACAGAGAGGAGAAGAACCAGCTGAGGAGAGACCTGGAGGACAAGGACGAGACTGTGAGGGATTTGAGTCCTCCTACTATTAGGGGCAGTTTTGGCTTAAAGGGACAGCGCACCCAAAAATGAAAATTCTTTCATTATTTATTCACACTTTTGTTGTTCCAAACCTAGGGCTGGACGATATGGCCAAAATTGATATCACGATATATTTCTTCATTTCGGTCGATACGATATAATTCCGATATCGATATGAACACTATTTCTTAATCGAAATCTTTTGTAACGTTATAAATGTCTTTATCATCACTTTAATTTTAAGCATCCTTGCTAAATAAAAGTATTCATTTCTATAATTTCTTTCCCAAAAAATTAATAAAAATGATACTGAATGGAATAGTGTATAATGTTACAAAAGTTTTTTTATTTCAGATAAATGCTGATCTTTGGATCTTTCTATTCATCAAAGAATCCTGAAAAAAAAAATTACTCAACGGTTTTAAATATTGATAATCAGCATATTAGAATGACTGCTGAAGGGTAATGTGACACTGTAGACTGGAGTAATGAAGCTGAAAATTCAGCATTAATGAATCACTGGAATAAATTACATTTTAAAATCTATTAAAATAGAAAGCAATTTTAAATAGTAAAAATATTTCAACATTTTACTGTTTTTGCTGTACTTTGGATCAAATAAATGCAGCCTTGGTGAGCAGAAGAGAATTCTTTAAAAAATATAATATATATAACAACAACAAAAACTGGAAATGTTGCTGGAGACCAAGGTTATTATAGTTTTGCATTTTTTTATTTGTTTTATTTTAATATCGTTTTCAGATTTGCAATACAATTTAGTTTCGTTTTTATTGGTTTCATTAATAATTTTGTTATTTTTAGTTTAGTTTTTATTTTGTGAACGTTTTTATTTAGTTTTTATATAGTTTAGTTTAGTTTCAGTTTTAGTAATTAAAGTTTATTAGATTTAACAGATCACTTCCAGAGCGCAGGCCAAAGAAAGACTTAAGCTAATTTAATCTTAGTGATGCACACGTCTAGCGACACCTAATTAAAGCATGCTGAGATTGATTGGATGGTAAAAGTATACAAATACACACCAAAATGAAGCAGTCATGCCTTTTTACATCTACACAAGTTGCGCTTACATTATATGTAAAACGCACTAGACTGAATGATAAATGTGTGTTGTGATATTTAATTTGAAAATAAATGTAGCTAATTTCTTTATATTATAGCCTATGTCTTTCATCTTATTTAACTATAATCACTGTCGTGTCTTGCTCACTTTCCCGCGAATAAACGCGCATAAATAAGTGGGACTGATGAAATGCAATAATAATAGCGGAGCCTCAACACTGGATTTGCAGCGTTGCGCATTCTAGCCATTCGCTCTGCAGCTGAAGTGAATGACAGCTTGGGAGCACTCGTTGCTCGCTTTCTGTAGCCTATATCATTTTATTTTTAAGATTTATTTTTAATGCTTCTGTAAAGGACTAACGGCCGCATAGCCTATACACTGCAGAGTTTAAGGGAGACAATGGCACTTAACAGTAAAGTCATATCTAAATATGTTCTTTTCATTTATGAAGAATTAAGTATGTAGTTTATGCACATTTGTTCAAAACAGCCTGGCAGATTGTTCACAAGATGTAGGCAAAAGTTTGTATTGTATACAGGAAGGACGCGCGTTCTTATCATTGTTCTGTTGCGCTGCTTGTCTATTTCTTTTCAAAGCACCAACTTAGAATGCCTAATGTTTGATTGCTTGTGTTACATGAGAAAATAAATCATTTTGCCTTACTGATGCAGTAGCCTTTTTAATGCGGGTGCGGTTCAGGTCGCGGTCTTTATGTCAAACGGGTCGGGTACAGAATTAAACTGGTGCTGGCTGCTGTCGGATAACGGGTCGTGTGTTCTGTTGTGTAGCTACTGCGGATGCAGGTGCGGTGCAGGACTCTGCTTTAAACTGCTTTGCGTCTCTCCATCAGATAACCTCACGTGCATGATGCGCCATTTACGGGGGCTTATTTAAAATGAAAACTCATTCTCTGCCAGCAGGAGGCGCTTTTAGAGTGATACAACTGGTAATGTATATTGAAATATCGGAAATGTGTTTAAAATCATATCACCGTTATTGAAAAAACATTATATTGCGATACATATTGATATCGAATTATTGTCCAGCCCATCCAAACCTATGACTTTTTATTTTGTGGAACACAAAATAAGTTATTTTGAAGAATCTTTGTAACCAAACAGTTTGGGTTCCCTTTAACCTCAATTGAATTTTTTTATTTATGATAAAAGTCCATGGAAACTGTTCCCAACATAAAAAAAAAAAAAATGGAACGACACAAGGTTAATAAGTAAATAATTACACAATTTCCAATTTTGATTGAACGGTCTTTGCATCTACATTTAAGGGGTCATATGATGCTTTTTTTAAGATCATTATTTGGTGTAACAGAATATGTTGACATGCTTTAATGTTCAAAAAACACTATTTTTCAAATACTGTACATTATTGTAGGACCTCTATGCCCCGCCTCTCTCAAACGCTTCGTTTTCTACAAAGCCCCTCCTTCCCACAAGCGCAGTCTGCTCTGATTGGCCAGCTGACCCAGTGCATTGTGATTGGCCGAACACCGCAAGCACTCGTCAGAAATGTAACGCCCCTTACCATAACTGCGAGCTTCATCTTTCAAAATAAATGTAAATACAGTAAAACAGACACAGTGATGAAGCTGGTATGTTTTTGCAGTACACAAGCCACGATTAAGACAGCTGACTCCACTGGTGCCCCCTCTCACTCACTCACTCACTCACTCACTCACTCACACCACACGATGCGCCAAACCCATCCGTGCATTTGAACAGTCAATAGCAAATACTTTAAACTAATAACAAAACAGTAGCTGATTTAGAAGTGCCAGATTGTCATAGCAAAGGCAGAATGACCTCCTCTCCTAGCTTCATCATGGGGGGGGGGGGCTCGTCCATAAATGCATTGCTGTTCTTTTGTAAGTGATCTTAAAGATTCCTAATGCATCTAACTTTCGGAAGGCCAAATAAAGTGCTTTTGCTTTCGTCTAGAAACACACAGTGTCTCCTTGACATGCTGCTTCAACACTACTGCTGTTGCTGAAACCACGCCTTCTTTCTTTGTGTTTTTTTTGGGCGGCATTATGCTAA
The DNA here is from genome assembly GCA_018155175.1 of Sinocyclocheilus anophthalmus. NCBI lineage: Eukaryota > Metazoa > Chordata > Actinopteri > Cypriniformes > Cyprinidae > Sinocyclocheilus > Sinocyclocheilus anophthalmus. The sequence goes on from JADLZN010001268.1 coordinate 186,280, forward strand.
TATTTCCACTTAGTGATGTAGATATGTGGGGGCGTGTCAGAACGAGGCGTTTTAGGTAGGCGTGGCAGAGTCGAACTTTGATAAGAATATCTCTTTGGTTTTGAGACTTTAGTCTTTGCAACTTCAGGGATCTTATCTATGCACAATCAGCTTGCAACACTTCAAAGAGAAAGAACAACTTGAAATCGCATCATATGACCCCTTTAAACATATAACATCAAATGGCCTTAATGAGCTTTCAAGTAGATTGTCACTCAGATTAGTAACTTTATTTTGCATCATAGCCAAAAATGTTTATTTTGGGTACCGCTCCATTATTTATTTTCTTAAATAATCCAGGAAAGTTCCCCTGATTCATGAATCGCCCTAATGGGATCATATTTTCTCTTATCAGTTGCTGCAGCTGCGAGAAGAGCTTCAGTCGTCCTCTGCAGAGAAAGAGCGGCTGCTTTCTGAGAGAACCGAAGAGCAGCAGGAGAAGCTAGCAGAGATGAAGACGGCTGAAGCTAGCATTACCGCTTTGACTCGTGAGAGAGATCGTCTGCTGGAGACGCTGCAGAGCGTGAGAGACGAGAGAGATCAGCTGGAGAAGAGAGAGATGGTAACGGAAGCAAATGGCAAAAATATCATCACTGGGTGATGTTTCACTATTCTGTCATGTTTGTCGATTTCCCCATTTTAAAAACAAAGCCTTACAAGGTAACGTAATATAAAATAAAAAAGAATGGCAGACATTTAGTCCAAAGTGGGCGGAGATTAAAGTCTTTGTCATTATATTACCTTTGTTGTTTAAAAATAAGAACAGATACACAATATACAAATAAAACAAACAGTGCTTCATTTTTCAGGTATGGTAGGTGTATTTAACAGTAGCGTTCAAGAAATTGAATGAACAAATATTAAAATAAAACTGTACACTTCACTGTGTACATTTATTTATTGATTCTAACTGTATTAAACATTTTCAGTAAAGTAGAGCAGTGAGTGATTTTATTATTTTTTTTCCTGTTTTGTTTGTTTAACATTAAAGGTATAGTTCACCCAGAAATGACATTTCCGTCATGATTTACTACTCACTATTATTTTTGGGTGAACAAGCGGCAGCATGTTTAGTACGGTCTCTTAAAGAGCTGCGCATCTAATATACAGGCGCGCATCTGTTTTCTCCTGACTGTTCACTTTAGACGTAACCAGATGTGTTTATATGTAAACCTTGTGTTTTGACGATATTAGATGCTAAATCAATCAGACGCGAAAAACAACGTAGTCCAGTAATCAGGCGCTGTTTGACAGGCTTTTAGTGCGCGCGCTTCAGGAAAAAGCACACGTCACACTGCAAGAAATATTTTCTTCTTAGTATTTGTCTTGTTTTCTAGTATGAATATCTAAAAATTCTTGAATCAGGATGCATTTATGACAAGTAAAACGACTTGTTTTCTGAAAATATGATCCAAATTTTGTTAGTTTTTGCTTAAAACAAGTTTATAAAAATCTGCTAGTGGGGTAAGAAAAATACTCTTAATTCAAAGGCTAAACAAGATTTTTCTTACCCCACTGGCAAATATTTTTTACTTGTTTTAAGTAAAAACTAACAAAATTTGGATACTATTTTCAGAAAACAAGACATAATATCTCAAGTCGTTTTACTTGTCCAGTACATGCTCTGGATTTTTGTCTTGTTTTCTTGTATAAATATCTAAGGAAGAAAATCTTTTTTTTGCAGTACAGAACGTGAATTAAATGTGTAACCGGCAAGGCTTTAAAGCACATGCAAATGTACTTTTGTGATTGTGAATAAGTGCAATAGTAACTCTACCGCTGAGTTAACACTGATGTGAATGTAGCCTATGTGGGCGGCGGCATCAACTGATAGAATGTGCGCTGTAGCACGATACTACGATATTTCTTCAAAAGCAGATTGTGGAGACCTTTTAATCATCCATGATCAAAAATGGTCATATTGCACCCCATCAGCTCCTGTGCTGCCGAGTGTGATCCGTAAGCAGAACGTTTCTCCGCTGCTTCACAGATGCTGCAGTCAGTTTGTGTCGAGAGAGACCGTCTAATGACTGAGAGAGACGCTGCGTGCCACCAGTCCAGCATGACGTCTCTGAGCGAAGGAGGTGACCTTCAGGAGATCCTGCAGGGTGTTCGAGAGGTAACCGCACACACCCATGTGCCTTTCTGAATGAATGAAGAGGTTAAGAGTTGGTTAACTCCTTCCTCCCTCTCTCTCTCTCTCTCTCTCTCTCTCTCGTCTCTCTCTCTCTCTCTCTCCTCTCTCTCTCGCTCTCTCTCTCCTCTCTCTCTCTCTCCTCTCTCTCTCACACTCTCTCTCTCTCTCTCTTCTCTCTCTTTTTCAGCTGATCCCGGTCCAAGGAGAGCTCAAACAGAAGAAACCCACAGAGAAGCAGAAAGCTCAACTTGAGCAGGTACGTAACACTGTGCAATCATTTAATGCAAGAGAGCACATAGTGCATACAGAGTTTCTGCAGCTCTTAATTTTAATTCCCGCTTTCACAAATGTGACCCTGAACCACAAAACCAGTCATAAGGGTCAATTTTTTTTAAAATTTGTGAATACATTGTATGGGTCAAAATTATACATTTTTATTTAATGCCAAAAATCATTAGGATATTAAGTAAAGATCATGTTCCATGAAGATATTTTGTAAATGTCCTACCGTAAATATATCAACTTAATGTTTGATTAATAATATCATTGCTAAGAACTTCATTTGGACAACTTTAAAGATGATTTTCTCAATATTTCGATTTTTTTGCACCCTCAGATCCAAGATTTTCAGATATTGTCCGATCCTAACAAACCATACATCAATGGAAAAGTTGACACTTAAGACTGGTTTTGTGCTCCAGGGCCACATATTGTGAAAGTCAATGGGAATGGAAACTGTTGGTTACCAGCATTCTTCAAAACATCTGCAAGAATTGTTAACGGAATAAAAATTGGAAGCAGAACCATTAATTTCGATGTGGGTTTCATCTCTTTGTGATCTTGTCCAGATTCAAGCTCTCACTGAGGAGATGGCGTCTCTGAGGAATCAGAGGGTGGTGCTCAGGAAAGAGCTTCAGGAGGCAGCTGCGACTGTGAGGCTTGTCATCACATGAATAATGTCACCTGAGCTCCACACTACACCTCACTGACTGTTTATACTTTCTCGCAGTCTAAAATGTATCAGGATTTACTGCACGTTACTAAGGAGGAGCTGAAGCAACAGCAGAAAGAGAACGCAGAACTGATGGAGCAGAGTGCTTCGAAAGAGTCTCAGCTTCAGCAGCAGGTGAGTGCTGTTAGATGGGGATGTAACGATTAACCGTGAGCCGGCTGAAAATCGATTTAAATATGTGACGATTCAAATCGGTTGAGATGCTAAACAAATCGCGATTCAATTAGGGGTAGGAGTTTATATGAATGTATGTCTGAGGGGAATTTACTGTCTTTAGAAAAGTTTAGATGGTATTTTTTCTTTTCCTCTTTCCTCTGTATAATGCATATTAACGTTTATAAGCGCAGCGCTGCTTTGTTTACAGCGGTAACCAAGGAAACGCTGTATCTGCTGTTCATAAGCACAGCGCTGCTTTGTTTACAGCGGTAACCGAGGAAACACTGTATCATTGCTGTTCATAAGCGCAGCGCTGCTTTGTTTACAGCGGTAACCGAGGAAACGCTGTATCATTGCTGTTCATAAGCGCAGCGCTGCTTTGTTTACAGCGGTAACCGAGGAAACGCTGTATCATTGCTGTTCATAAGCGCAGCGCTGCTTTGTTTACAGCGGTAACCGAGTAAACGCTGTATCATTGCTGTTCATAGCGCAGCGCTGCTTTGTTTACAGCGGTAACCAAGGAAACACTGTATCATTGCTGTTCATAAGCTCAGCGCTGCTTTGTTTACAGCGGTAACCGAGGAAACGCTGTATCTGCTGTTCATAAGCGCAGCGCTGCTTTGTTTACAGCGGTAACCGAGGAAACGCTGTATCATTGCTGTTCATAAGCGCAGCGCTGCTTTGTTTACAGCGGTAACCGAGGAAACGCTGTATCATTGCTGTTCATAAGCGCAGCTCTGCTTTGTTTACAGCGGTAACCGAGGAAACGCTGTATCATTGCTGTTCATAAGCGCAGCGCTGCTTTGTTTACAGCGGTAACCAAGGAAACACTGTATCATTGCTGTTCATAAGCGCAGCGCTGCTTTGTTTACAGCGGTAACCAAGGAAACACTGTATCATTGCTGTTCATAAGCGCGCTGCTTTGTTTACAGCGGTAACCGAGGAAACGCTGTATCTGCTGTTCATAAGCGCAGCGCTGCTTTGTTTACAGCGGTAACCAAGGAAACACTGTATCATTGCTGTACATAAGCGCAGCTCTGCTTTGTTTACAGCGTAACCGAGTAAACGCTGTATCATTGCTGTTCATAAGAGCAGAGCTGCTTTGTTTACAGCGGTAACCAAGGAAACACTATCATTGCTGTTCATAAGCGCAGCGCTGCTTTGTTTACAGCGGTAACCAAGGAAACACTGTATCATTGCTGTTCATAACTCAGCGCTGCTTTTTACAGCGGTAACCATGGAAACGCTGTATCATTGCTGTTCATACGCGCAGCGCTGCTTTGTTTACAGCGGTAACCAAGGAAACGCTGTATCATTGCTGTTCATAAGTGCAGCTCTGCTTTTTTTACAGCGGTAACCAAGGAAACACTGCATTTTTGCTGTTCATAAGCGCAGCGCTGCTTTGTTTACAGCGGTAACCAAGGAAACGCTGTATCATTGCTGTTCATAAGTGCAGCTCTGCTTTGTTTACAGCGGTAACCAAGGAAACTCTGTATCATTGCTGTTCATAAGCGCAGCTCTGCTTTGTTTACAGTGGTAACCAAGGAAATGCTGTATCATTGCTGTTCATAAGTGCGGCTCTGCTTTGTTTACAGTGGTAACCGAGGAAACGCTGTATCATTGCGGTTCATAAGCGCAGCGCTGCTTGTTTACAGCGGTAACCAAGGAAACGCTGTATCATTGGTTCATAAGCGCAGCGCTGCTTTGTTTTCAGCGGTAACCAAGGAAACACTATCACTGCTGTTCATAAGCACAGCGCTGCTTTGTTTACAGCGTTAACCGAGGAAACGCTGTATCATTGCTGTTCATAAGTGCGGCTCTGCTTTGTTTACAGCGGTAAACAAGGAAACTCTGTATCATTGCTGTTCATAAGCACAGCGCTGCTTTGTTTACAGCGGTGACCAAGGAAACACTGTATCATTGCTGGTCATAAGCGCAGCGGCTGCGTGTTTACAGCGGTAACCAAAGAAACGCTGTATCATTGCTGTTCATAAGCACAGGGCTGCTTTGTTTACAGCGGTAACCAAGGAAACACTGCATCATTGCTGTTCATAAGTGCAGCGTTGCTTTGTTTACAGCGGAAACCAGGAAAGGGTTTAAGCGCCACCTGCAGGCAGAGAGTGAATCTGCGTCTCGTTCAGCTCGTCTGCCGTTTCTGTTTCATGCAGATATTTTTTTTATGCATAGTTTCACAAAACTGAAGTCAACCTTTCTGTTTTTGCTTCAAATTGAGAAATTATACAATCTAATTTAGATTAAAAACTGCTCGTGTTGCATGTATGCAGCAGCTTTGTTTGGATCGTGATTAAAATGCAGTGGTTCCATTTTAAAAGGAAAGAGCACAGACAAAGCCTTAGTTTGTTTATATGAAGAGATTTATTTGATTTGGGGCTTGTTTTAAAATTTCAATTTAGTTTTGTTATTTACATTTTCATTATATTTAAATTGTCCATTTAGCAGATGCTTTTATCCAAAGCGACCTAACATGAGGACACTAGAAGCAATCAAAACCAACAAAAGAGCAATAATATGCATGTGCTATATTAGTATATTATTATAGTATTATATATTATTTTCACAAAGAAATGTGCAGCATTTTGTCCAAGCAATAATAAAAAGACGTTTAATTTATAATTGTTCTTAAATCTCATTTAGTTAAAGCGTGAGTTGAGTGAATTGTTACATCTCTGCTGTTAGATAACATGCTTGCACACAACAGGTGAGTGATTAAACGCCTCGTCTCTTATTCTGTGTCCTCTCAGCTGAGTCTAATGAGTGAAGATCTCTCTGCTTTACGAGACCAGCGAAACACAGGCATCCAAAACCTCCAATCAAACCTCCGCTCACTTACAAAAGAGAAAGATGAACTCCAAGACACGCTGAAGAGAAGCAGAGAGGAGGGAGAAACACTGAGCCTGGCTCTTCAGAAGAGTGAGGAGACGGTACGCTTGTTAATAATGTCTATAGTGTGTCATACAGTCGTTAGTTCACACTGCTCACACCCAGGAAAACTGCTCATTGCATATCAACTTTGTTGCTAGATTTAGCAGCTTTTCAGACTACTCTAGCCACTTTTTCTTCACAAAGCACCTAGCAACAAGTTTAGCTGTTTTTAAAGTGTTTTTGGCAACTCAAATGATAAAAAGGCACATTTTCCCTCTAATTTACACAAAAAGAGGAAATCAAAGGTGTCTAGCTGTACACGTATCACGTGGAGTAAGTTGCTAGTTGCAATTGTTCAGTAATTAAATCACTTTCTTACTAGTTTGTACCTGCACTTGTTGATCAGATCCGGTAAAGATTATGTAGAAAAATGGAAAATGTACGGGTAATTTTCTGCCAGGACATTATTAAAGTTGTAACCTGAAAACACAAAATACTTAACTTTTTTAAAAACTGTAAAATCAATACAGAAAATTCCTTCAGATTAACACAATACATTGTGCTCTGTTTTACAGACTTCACTGTGTAGCATACTAACTAACTAGTGTTTCCCACAGCCTTACACTCTATTCCCATACCCCTTTAAAAAAAAAAAATATACATCCATATATATATGCGCAAAATCATTTTCTGCCAGCAGGAGGCGCTTTTAGAGCGGGAGAGAGAGGTTTCCCCGGTAAGGCTGTACACAAAGCAGCGCTCCGCTCACAAACGCTGCTTTATCAGATATTACATGCATGAAAATAACATCAAAAAATTTCTGAAGAAAGTCGGTTTCCTTCTGAAATAGTGATATTAAAACACCCGCACCGGTTTTTGATTAAGCATGCAGTGCTAATGTTTTTTCAACGAAGTCAAAGCCTTTTGGTAAAATCTATTTGTGGCGGTCAGTTTTGATATAGTGACGGGCACCACAAGTAAACTACCAATACACTGCTTAAAAAATACAATTGTTCAGAATGTGTGGTTTACTGGTTAATAAGAAAATACATAATTTAAATGTTCAAAAATTGTGAAATGTTCAATATTTCAATGTTTAAAAATGAATCTATTATAAAGCGGGTAGTTCCGGTGCTTGACTCTGATTGGCTGAGCCGCGTTCGAAGCTGTTGTAAATTAATCTACAAACATACACCTTTGTTTACGTTTGTGTGTTGCTCGGCAACCACTTTGTAGCAACCGCAACTGTTTCTGAGGAGCTACATTGTTTGGTGGAAGAATACTGTGTTTATTAATATCATTACACTTTATTTGCTCGGTTTTATTTTGTGAAACCTTGCTACGTATATGCAATAACCGTTTTATAAAAGCTATAACCTCCGTGAAGCCGTGGTTTACAGTGAATTTACCTAACAACGCTCTTTAGCTGTTATAAATTCACTGTAAACCACGGCTTCACGGGGATTATTGCTTTAATATTTCTTTCTTTTTAGTTTTACTAACATCTCAATTAACATTTCAAATCGTATTCATAATCGTATTTTTTGCTGAGATTTGAGTGATCTGATTGCGTGTTCTTTGCAGTTTTGCATTGATTACATGATGTCATCTAGCAGCTTTTAGCAACAAATTGTCTCGCCTTCCAGCAACTTTCCCCGAGGAGGAGTTCGCAACACTGTTACAAAGTAATTGGTCGTTTCTTTAGAGGAAGCAGCTGACAGAGGAGCTGGAGTGTCTCGCTGGCTTGAAGGATCAGCTGGAGAATGAGAAGATCTGTGCCGAGAAGATCCTGGAGTCGTTAAGAGACGCCACGGAAGAGAGCGATCAGCTCAAACGAGAACTGGAGGGAAAGATGGAGAAGGTGAGGACTTAAAATGTGCTGAAAAGAGCAGGTGTAATAAATCAGACTCCTACTAACTGGATCTGACGTCAGACTTTAGCTCATTTAGCTAAATACTTGTGTTTTATGCCATGATAATAGCCTAAGATGCTGACATGGCATTAAATACAAAATATTAGTGCTGTCAAACGATCAATCGCATCCAAAATAAGTTTTTGATTACATAATATATGTGCGTGTACTGTCTATTTATGTATATATAAATGCATACACATACGCCTATATATTTTGAAATATTTACCTGCATATTTATATTCATATATTATTATATATACAACATTTTTTATTAAGTTTATTAATGTGCGTTTGTGTTTATATATACACAGTACACACGCATATATTATGCGAACACTTTTATTTTGGTTGCAATTTAATTGCATTTAATCGTTTGACAGCACTAAAATAATATACTAATACTACTACTTTAGATTATTAAAATGTACTTCACACTAAGAAAAAATGGTTCTTTTATTAGCTGATCACCGAAAGGATTTTTGGAGAACCAAAAATGGTCCTTCTATGAAAACACCCAATGAGTAATGTCACTAAATGTATATTCACTGTAATCGTACTCCCACAGCTGGCACACACTGAATCAAAAGCAGAGCAGCTGGAAAAGCAGAAGATCCTGCTGGAATCTGAAGTGCATTCCCTCAGTCAGGTGACGGTCTCTTCATGTTCTAACCCAGAAGAACTGGTTCCTTTAACTAGCTTTTAAAGCGGCGTCTCGTTGTGTTTCAGTCTCTCTCTGAGGTGAACTGCAGCGTGTCTTCGGATCAGTCTAAACACCCATCTGCACATCTGATTCCTGGGATTGAGGCGTCTGCTGAGAAACTGCAGGTAGATGATGATGATGAAGATGATGATGATGGTGGTGTGTGGTCGTAAGACGGTTTTAATAGCCTGAGCTTTTTCCTCCATGTGAAGGCGGCCTTTGCGACGCTCCAGCTGATCATTGACCGTCCCACTAATGCTTTAGCGGCTATTAACCGTGAAGAATGGGCCGTGATCTATCAGCTGCTGCAGATTATTCCAAAGAATCAGAGAACCGTCGTCGTTACACACACCAAGAAAACAACCAGACTGAACCATGTGCTGATCAAGATTGCGGTAAGAGTACACGAATCATAACCACCAACATCTTTGAGATGAAATGCTAACCTGAGGACAAACCACTGTAGGAGGCTTACAGGAGACTGGCGCAGCGCTATAAGACTCGCTTTGAGACGCAGCTGCAGCGTGATGTGGCCTCGTTTGAGGAGTCTCGCCTGCAGGACCTGCTCGCGCTCACGGCTCAGTCTCCGTCACAGTCTTTACGAGCGCTCCAGGATGACTTCCAGCAGGTCTGGGATCAGAGACTGACGCGTCTGCTGGAAAGATGGCAGCAGTACCTGCAGGTATGAACATTTTTGTTTAGCTACAGGGCTGGGTGATGTATGTTTAGAAGACAATCGATTGATCGGCCTTAGATTATGTCCAGTGTTTTCCATACATTGAGTTATTTGTGGAGGCTCGTCCAACAAATAGATTTTTCAAAAGGCTTATATGTGACCCTGGAGCACAAAAGCAGTGTTAAGTCGCTGGGGGATATTTGTAGCAATAGCCAACAATACATTGTATGGGTCACAATTATACATTTCTCTTTTATGCCAAAAATCATTAGGATATTAAGTAAAGATCATGTTCCATGAAGATATTTTGTATGTTTCCTTCCGTAAATATATCAAAACTTAATGTTTGATTAGTAATATGCATTGCTAAGAACTTCATTTGAACAACTTTAAAGATGTTTTTCTCAATATTTAGATTTTTTTTTTGCACCCTCAGATTCCAGAGTTTCAAATATTGTCCTATCCTAACAAGATTATTTATTCTGCTTTCAGATGATGCATAAATCTTAATTTGGAAAAATTGACACTTATGACTGGTTTTGTGCTCCAGGGTCACATATTTCGTTGAATAAACTGAGCACTGCACGTTTCAAAATTAAAATGCAGCGCCGGTGTTTGTATATTAATGTATCTTTGAAAAGAACCGACCGTCTTCAGAAAAGCTTTGATGTCACTTTAATTTAGTCTTTCCTGTGATGCCTGATAAAGAAGCGTTTGTGAGCACAGTGCTTATTTAATTACAGCCGTTACCGGGGACAGTGTTTAATTTCGTTGACGAATACTTTTGTCATTGTCGTTCAACTACATTTTTTTTTTTCACCGACAACGAGACTATAACGAACTAAAACTCTTTTTGAATGACAAAAACCATGACGTAAATCTATTGACATTTTCGTCAACAAATAAAAACGAGACAAATGTTAGGGAGGGACGATTTGGGAAGAGATTCATTCCGAACGAATCTGCTGTGTGGTTCGGAGGTTAGATGCGTACATATGAACCGGCGGGACATAAGCTAACATACACTTGCTGCACGTCGCATAAAACGTAAAAAAATGTCAATATGTGGGAGTAAGAGAAGAGCAGACATATGGATAAATCTGACGATGCAAGAGAGAACTCAGTTCTGTCCGGTTTTCTGAGCGCAGACACTGAAGCACATAAAACCAACCCCCAACACAGAAAGCGCTCTCCCAGCTTGCGAGTAAGTTACTCTCTCGAGTCACATGAACAGAGAATTACACACAAACTGATGTCGAATTGTTCGTTTTGATGAGTATTCACGTAAACACAGTTGATTCCGTCTTAAGTGAAGGTAAACTGTAGGGAGAATGTGTATCAGTGCATTGCAGCCGTGCATTCGGTTTTAAAGGGACAGCAGCCTAATTTAGTTGCTATTGTCCGAGTCATTGATGTTAATCAAGCAACAAAAGAAAGACAGAAAATCACGCACTGCTCTTGATTGAAAAACTTTAGTAGCCCTAAAGATTCATCTAAATTTATTTATAGAAATAAATGCTTGAAAGAATGAGGAATATGGTAAACAAGTTGCTATAAAGAATGCATAATTAGCCGATATAACCATTGGTATTTCATTAAAAAGAAGACCATGTTCTGTTCTTTGTTAAAATGAAATAAAACCACTTCTCATAAAGGCATGTTGTGTGTCACCGCAGTTAAGTCGGTCTATCATGATAAAACCTTAATATCAAACCTACTGTATATAATGAGTTTGGAATTTTTAGAGAAATGTTTAATAAATGCACTGCAACTAAACCATTATATTTTAGTCTACTAAATTTACTGTAGATTTAGTCGACTAAAACTAGACTAAAACTAAAAACAATTCAGATGATTAATGACAAACTAAATGGCATTTTAGTCAAAAGAATGACTAAAACTAAATCAAAATTTGCTGTCAAAATTAACGCTGCGTGGAAACCGCTGTACTTCTCCCGCTCCAGCAGTGACACTATTGTCCTCTGTAGAGTTGCTTTATTCATCTTATGAAATTACTTTGCTGTTATTGTCCTGTTTTCTTTGTGTGAAGCTGCTTTGAAACAATCTGTCTTGTATAAACGGCTATAGAATTAAACGTCCTGGCCGTATTTGTCAGTATCCTGGTACTGATGTGTTTTATCTTTGTGTGTTGATCAGCCGCTGGAGGCTGGTGTAAGGGTCCTGGAGGAGGGTTTATCCAAACACGCAGTGATGGTGTCAGAGGAGCGTCCGCACCGGATCCGTGATCTGGAGGAGCTGAGATCTCTGCTCGGATCTCCTCAGGCCTCTGCCGTCTTACTGCTGCTCCAGCGACAAATCTCTCGCCGCTCCAAAGCCACCGAGCATCTCAACACGTTTTATTTCGTAAGCGATGCATGTGTTTTGAAATGCTGCTACGTGTCTTTGTTCCGCACCTTTCCTGACCATCAGTTCTCGTTGACAGGCTCTGTTGAATCGATGCGAATCTGTGCGCTTTCCTCTCATATCTGCCTCTGCCGAGTCCGAGCAGCAGCTCGAGGATCAGAGGAGACAGACTTTAACTCTGCTTCAGGCCCTGCACGGCACTTTACCCAAAACTGAGGCTGAACTTCTGCAGGACAATCAGCGAGTGTTACTCCAGCTGCAGCAGACGCAGGAACAGATGGAGGTACGGAGAGGGACGCTGTTATGCAGGCTTAAATCTGCATGAAATGGAAATTCACACTTTATCATTAGGATATTAAAGATCATGTTCCATGAAGATATTTTGTAAATTTCCTACCGTAAATATATCAAAACTTAATGTTTGATTAGTAATATGCATTGCTAAAAAATTCATTTGGACAACTTTAAAGATTATTTTCTCAATCTTTAATAGATTTTTTTTGCATCCTCAGATTCCAGATTTTCTAATATTTTCCGATCCTAACAAACCATACATCAATGAAAGCTTATCTATTCAGCTTTCAGATGATGCATACATCTCAATTTTGAAAATTGACACCCTTCATGACTGGGTTTGTGCTCCAGGTCACATTTTTTTTTTTTTTTTCCGTTCTAATTTAATTCTGTAAATTAATCTTTTGATTTTCCGCGCATCAGTGTTGCGCTGTACTTAAGCCATGTCGCACAGGCAATTTAGCAGATTAATTTGCGATTTGGCCCCCAAACACTCCCTGCCTCTCTCACCCTCCCCTTCTCTCTCTCCCTCTCTCAACACACACACGCTCTCACTTCTCACACACACACAGACACTCACTCTCTCTCACACACACACTCACTCACACTCACTCATTCTCACTCTCACTCTCACTCACTCACACACGCACTCTCACACTCACTCACTCACTCACACTCCCTCCTCACCTCGCCTCCTCCAGTCGCTCTCATCGCTCTCAATATCGCTCCGCTCACTCACTCCTCTCTTCGCTCTCTCTCCGCTCTCTCGAGACTCATCGCTCTCTCTCGCTCCTTCTCTCTCCGTCTCCTAGCTCTCTCACTACCTTCGCTCTCCTTCACTCGCTCACAGTCAGCTCTCCCGCACTCGCTCGCTCTCTTCTCTCGCTCTCTCTCTCTCTCTCTCCGCTCTTCTCTCTCTCTCTCTCATCTCTCTCTCGCTCTCTGGCATTCCGCTCCTCAGTCTCTCCTCTCGCATTCTCAAATCGCTCTCAAATCAGCTCGCTCTCCCTTGCTCCTTGTCCGTCGCTCTTCCACGCCTATCGCCACTTCTCTCTCTCTCTCTCTCCTCTCTCTCCTCTCCTCTCCTCCCCCCTCTCTCCTCTCTTCTCTCTCTCATCTCTCACATCATCTCTCTGTCTCTCTCTCTCTTCAACTCGTCTCTCTTTCTCTCTCTCATTCCCTCTCTCTCTCTCTCACACACACACACACACACTCTCTCTCTCACTCGATTCTATAGGCAAGACTTGACTAATCTGGTTCGACTATGTAAATCCTTAGTCAGGGACACGCCTACAAATCACTAGATGGTAGCACAACGATTTGTTACAGAACATGTTTTTAAGGGCTTCCAAACACTTACCTTTGTTCGTCTGGCAGGAGATTCAGGAGCAGATAAAGGAGCTGAAGGTCCAAGCTGACGCCTCAAATCTTCAGCTCCAGGAGCTCAGCGGCCAACTGAAGGAGAAGGAAGCCCTGATCCAGAGCTTGCGAGACGAACTTAAAGAGTCAGAGGTTGGTTAATAGTTGAGTGTTTGTGCAGGTCACTATACGCTTGGTGTTTGAGAGCCGTGCAACACGTTTCAGTTCACCTGCACCATATCCAAGCTTTTCCTAATTAAATACTGAATATAATTTTCATCTTGTGTGACCGAATGCAGTTTTTGATTCTCTCAGCGTCCATTTCCCCGTAATTTGTCCTGCAGGTTCTGGCTCGGAGGAGCATGACACCAGAAGCTGCTGATCTCGCCGCCCTCAAAGACAAACTTGTCAAAATGGAGCTGGATCACATCGCGGTCACCACAAGTCAAGAGAAGGAGTATGTGTGAGCCGCTGATCCTGTGACGTACGGTTCAGTCTGGGAAGAGTGTGCTTAATGTGTTTCTGTGATGGTTTCATTCTAGAGTTGCACAGATGACCTCCGTGTTGGAGCACAGAGCCGATGTCATCCGCAAGCTGAAAGAGACCCTGAGGAAAATGCAACAGGACGATGAACAGTCATGTGAGACACTTAGCATAGATGCACCTCCTCACCTTTCAGTGACAACTCACTTTCTTGAGATCAAAATGTGTCCCCTGTGAGATTTGCTTGGATCCAGTTGGAAGTGTTTTTAAATGAGAGGGGGGGGGAGGGGGAGGGGGGGGGGGGGCGGTGGTGGGGGGGGTTGAGACTGGAAGAACGGTTTCATATCACTAAGCTTTTATCTATATAGGTATCGCCTTCTTCCTCCATCTTCAGAACACGTCGTCTAAAAAGGGTGAATGAGTTAGGTCTGAGATAACTGGAAACGTGAAGGAGAGGCAGAGATGGCAACCTGTGCTTTTAGGTCCGCATTAGCTATGTTTCCATCCAAAGTTACTAAATTGGAATATCACATAAAACATTTGTGAATAAAGCACCGTTTCCATCCTGTGCGTTGAAGAGAACTTCCCTGATTAAACTTGGCGCTATAAACATCACACGAAAACCTATCTATTCTGTGCTGACAGCAGGCATCAAGGCACTGTATATAATAACTTGTGTGTACAATAAACTACGAGCTTCAGAGCGCGCAGACGTCTTTAGGAACGCAGTTCTGAGAGTTAATTATAACGAAGCACTCTGACGAGACTTTGCTCAAGCATTTCAGATGCAGTGCGTTGAGATCGGTCTGTTGATTAGTCCAGTTTTATTCTGCCCCGTCACAAACTCGCATGTCTTTTTTGATGCGCATTAAGAAATGTATTCAGTAAAGGTGTTTCTATCATAGTTCATGCGCATGTTTTTTTACCGGATAAGACATTTATCCTACTTAGTTGAGCGCCAGACTCACCAGCTGTATTAGATCGGCGTACTTTCCCTAAGTGTGCCGGGTTGTATCGCTAACCTGTCAGGTTAAGGTCTTTTTTTCTACAGTCATAGATGGCGATGAGTTTGACCTTAAATTGTGCTCGAGCACCAAAGAGAAGATGGAGGAGCTGCAGAAGAAGAAGAACGCTCGGTTTGAGAGGTAACCGCACCGAAACATCACGTCACGTTCTGCTGCCCGCTGTCAAAAGCGGCTGAAAAAACTAATCGAAGTTTTGCATTAAAATCTGACAGCTATTCACACTTAGAAAAGGCATACTTTCAGGGATCCAGGATCACTTTAATTTTTGATATTAAAAAGAAGTGCATTCTATAATCTGTGTCTCCTCTCTGTTAATAAGTATTACTCAGACCTTTCCTAACTGTTCCTCATGCAGTCTGGTGAGCAAGCAGCAGGAGGAAATCAACAAATGGAAGCGGCGAGCGTACAAGATGAAGGAGAGCCAGCGAGACACTCCATGCACGCCAACCAAACGCCTTCCTCCTCTGACAGAGACCGAACTCAACTCTCCCAAGAAGACCTTCCTGGACTCGCCCAAGAGCAAGTTCTTTGACGTGCGCTCCAGCGTTCCTGTCCCCCTCCAGCATCCCACACAGTTCTTCGATAACTCCAGCCTCGAGGCGGTGCCAGGTACGTGAGCGCTGCTGCCGTGTCTCATACGGTCACGTGTGCAGATCAGTTACTGTGAGTGTGTTCATGTTAGAGGATGCCTGTGCGCCAGCCGAGTCCTTCCTGGATTCTTCAGACAGCGATGAAGAGGGTAAATGCTCACGTGTGGGGTGTTCTTCACTAACACACTCCAGTGTGTTTAACCTCTTAACTGTCACCCGTCCCCTCTACGTTTACTTCACTATATTACAATTAAATCCTAATCTAATGACAAACTTTATATCGTTGGAAAGGTCTAAGACTCCTAAATAGATATTTTATCACAGTTTTTTGTTAAAGAATTATGTATGGAAAGTAATATTAATTTAATACAAGAAGTGCACCCTCAAAAAAGCTCACATTAACATGAGTTCCTTACTTTGTAGCAAAAAAAATCACACTTTAGAAATTATATAACAATTGAAAACTTAAAATCTCACAATTCATCCTTTGAAAACCATTTTAAAATCAGACATTGCATTACCATGAAAATGGTACATCAATATCATGTTACAAAATGTTTTCATTTATGAATTATACACATTTAAGTTTGGATCGTGCACTTTCATGTCTATGTTCAGAAATGTGAGTGACGGTTGGGGTTAAGCTGCAGGGTTCCCACGGGTTATGGAATTTCTGGAATCTCATGGACTTTAAAAAGGTCTTATGCTCCTACACTCTATCAGCTGGCAGCCTTGTTCCAGGGAACCTCTCCGGTGAATTCGTACTTTTTTTGTTTTTTTTGCGTTCCCTCCCCTCGTTTTGCACAAACAACTTCAGGGACATTTTGATTCTGTTGTTTAAATGTTAGTTTTCATTCATCAATGCAATTTTGCTAGAAACCGTTATTGTTTATTTATTTCTTTTGGCGTTTCACGCCGTTTGGCCTTTATCTTGTGGTTAGCTACAGGGTCCGACAAAATGGGCAGAGCCCACGTTAAGACGCTTCACACACACTTGTATTAATTTGTTATAAGAGTATTTAGTGACTCTCTTCCCGCTCATGCAAGCCAGCTCAACTGGCGATCACGGAGTCAAATGCCTCACCGGCTGTACACGGGAGTACCTCGTTTTAGTTGTTTCCTATAGAGGATTTACATCTTTTTACGACGCTTCATATTTTATTAGCACAGACGCCGAAGACCCTTTCGTTGACACCGTTCCAGGTCATTGGATTACTGATCTTATGTTACTTGATTTTGCTTTTTTTTTTTTTTCAATAATTGGTTTATAAAAAAAAAAAAAAAATGTATGCATTTGTGTTGTGAAATGACGTTCCCCAACTGGTCTAAGTACAGGATGTGCAAATTTCAGATAAATGTTCATGTTATATATTTGTTAGTAGGTAAAAATGTAGATGGATGTTTAAAATGGGTATATAATATCAATAAATCGATTGAAATACTTCTGTATCGAATCGTATAGTATTTTTTGCGGTATCGGCAAATATCGTATTGCTGGGTATGAGAATCAATATCGTATCGTGACGAGCTATCCGATTTACACCCCTACAATACTCCTATCGATTATTTCTGTAGTGAGCATATTGATTAACCCATTTAACGATTACCGCTCACCTGAATGAAATCCTGTGCAGCGCAACTAATACAGAACCTAGTGCTGTTCTCCTTTCTGTCACCTATGGAGTTTGTCTTCTCATTTCGTTGTCACCTTTGGCTTGTTTTAGGTGTGGTTTAAATGACAATGTCATAAAACCGTTCGCTTTTCATCTTCTCCATTTCTGTCACCTGATGGAGTTTGGTTTCGTTGTCACCTTTGGCTTGTTTAGTGTGGGTTTAAATGACAATATTCATAAAACCGTATCGCTTTTCATCTTATTTTGCATGTTTATTAGTGTGACGCTGCATTAAAACAATCTGTGTTGTATGAAGTGCTATAGAAATACACGTGACGTGAATGCTCCTCTAACTCTGTCCGTGTTTGGTTTAGATTCCAGCTCCAGCGCGGCATTAAATGCAGCTCCAATTAAAGACTGGTGGCAGATTCCTAACGCTTCTCCAGCAAAGCCTGACGCTAACGCATGCCCAACGCAGTAATCGCTGTTCTGTCTTTTTCTTGTATGTTTTTGTTGACACTTTCTGTTTTAATGTAAATAAAGTCAGTGTTTAAAATGCTCAGGTGTTTTGTGTTGATTTGAGTGGTTCGGTTTATATCGGTTACACGTTCACGCCGCATCGCTTCTGTTTGGAGAAATGAGAAATGTGTGTGAGAAGTCATTTGATTCCTAAACTCTCAGGATTCACATCTTTAAGGCTATTGCTTGGATTATCCTGAAATAATTAGTCAGGGGAACTTAGTACTTTTCTGCTTTACTTCTGACATCCACTGTTGTGGTTCTAGCTTCTAACACTGTTCCAGTATGATTGACGTTTGTTTTTTTTGTTTTTTTCATAAATTGCTTTGGAAAAGCATCTGCTAAATGGTTCGATGTCAGTGCAAAGATGTGTTTGTTGGGTGATATATATGTTATACGAACAGATTTGCTATATTCCCAGTTATGAGGGAATGATGTCAGAACTTTGGCTAATGTTCTGTCGAAGTTATGAACAAACATTCATAGAATATTTGTTAATTGATCTGATCTGTAGTGACGTCTTCAAAACATCAAAAACATAGTTTGAAACATTTTAAATGTTACTAGTGTTAGAATTTTCAGAGAACATTCAAATGTAACACTCCCATTATATTTGCAAAATGATACAATGGAACGTTCACTTAACATTTGCATAACCAAAGGAAAAAATGTTTTAAACACTTCTGAAGTAACGTTTATAACCTATAAAGGGTATGTTAGCAAAACGTTCTAGCAACTTTAGTTTTTTGATAGGATATATAGCTTTACGTGGTTTTTAAAATGTTTACAGGCAAGTCAACATTCAGAATTGATCTTGAACTTTAACAGTTCAGCTTTAGTTTCTAAATGAGTTTATTGCCAGTGAGATGGACTCTACTGTAGTTGTGTAGTACTCGAGGCCGGTCTCTAGACCATTTGTACTCGGTCTAGTCTTGGTTTCAGACTAGGAGGATTTGGGATTTGCCCCGCCACTCATCCAAAGTATTTGAGAGATTAGCATGACTAGAAACATGCATATTTATTATAAAAACAACCAAATACTAAGAAATATCTTGAATTTTTAGTCGATGTACAGTATCTTATTTCAATGCTCGTTTTGTCTTATTTTAAATCATTTTAAGTAGTGCTGTCAAACGATTAATCGCGTCCAAAATAAAAGTTTTTATGGGATGTGTGTACGGTCTATAATGTATTTTGAAAATGTATGTGTTTATATTAATATAATTTATATTATATAAACATTTTTCCTAAATGTGTGTATATATAGGCATGTATGTGTATTTATATATAAATATGCACAGTACACACACATATTCTGTAAACCAAAACTTTTATTTTGGATGCGATTAACCGCGATTAATCGTTGGACAGCACTACATATAAGTTATCTTGATGCATCTCTTAATGAGAGATTTTCAAAAATCTCACCAAATTAATACAAATACCCACAAAATTCAAGATATTGTTGCAAAAAAGTAATTGTATGAAATCTCTATATTATAGCCTAAAATATGATATAATTAAGCAATATCGCAAGAGAGCTGTTTTCACAAATTTGATATTGCTTTTATGCAAATGTTCAATAAAGAGAAGTTATTTTTAAAGCGCTGTTCTCAACATTATTTGTGCATTTGTAATGGTATGCGTGGATGAGTTTTGTTAGTGATTTCATTTGATTGTAACAGCTCTATATAGTGTCTTATTATTCTAATTGTATTTAATGGTTTAAAAAAGCCGAGTTTGAGTAGTGCTGGTCTAGACTCGGTCTCAGACAGATCAGCTGGTCTTGACTACAGCTCAGCTCTACTCTATTCTATTCTACTCTACTCTGTGTTTGTAGAGTTGTCTCGCTGACACGGGATTATTATAAACACGGCGCAAAAGTCTCTTTATAGACTTTATTTAGTGAATTAAATTGTGTGTGAAGCATCAGACAGACGCGATGCAGAACGCGGATCCCGCAGGTGAGTGATCATCATCATAACATCAGCTCATCTCTAATAATGTTATAATAATATCAGTATGATTGTGACTGACTGACTTTATCCTCACATGCATGACGAGCATCTGAGAGGAGAGCAAGATTATGCATTAATTGCTTCATGAAAACTACTGTTCTGTATTTGTGTTTGTTAATTTCAATAGTAAATTACACATTTATAGATTGATTAAAGTATGGCCGGAAAGTGCAAGTATTCTGTTGCGTCTCAAATGTGTTTAAAACCTGCACGAGTGATGAAGACCAACAAGGAAAAGTAACTTTTATCTTTTGGTTTAAATAAGGTCACACGATGAAATGCAGTGCAGTTTTATATTTTGGCATGATAGTTTACGAAATACCTCTGTAAATGTTATTTTGCAGTATGAAAGACTTGTCAATTTTAGTTGTATAGCGATTTTTGAATGCAGCTTTACAGGAAATCATGATGTGAATGTTTATAATATCGTAATATTTTCATGCCTTAGTCACATTTATCTGATTGGATAATATAACGGTAATATAATTTATATTTTGCAATGATGGAAACAATCAAGCTGTCAGTAGAACGTGATTTTGAGGGGGTGATTATTAATGTTCTCAATTTTAGCACAAAACATTATACATTGGTGGCTTGTGTGCTTTCCTTGAAACGTTTTAGATGTTTGTCTAACGTTTTTAAAGGGACCACTTCTTTCAGAATTCCAAAGTTATGTTCCTGTGATGTTTGTAAAATGGAAAAATGCAAATGGAATGTTCTCTTAACATTTGCATAAGCAAAAAAACATAAGCAAGCAGTTTTTAGGGAGCGTTCTGTCAAGGTTCTGAACATGTTCCAGTAACATTAATAGAATGTTTGCTCAAAGTTATCAGGTGTTTAATTCGGTTCTCTAAACGTTAGAACGCAAGCATTACTTATGCATTGTTGAAATGTTTTTTTCTGAAAGGTTTTAGATGTTCATGTAACTTTTTTTTATTTATTTAAATGTTGCCACTTGTTTCAGAACGTTCAGAGAACATTCACACGTAACGTTCCCATAATGTTTGCAAAATGATACAATGGAACGTTCCCATAAAAGCATTTAAATGTTTCATGTTCAGAGAACATTGGGATCTGTTATGTGTAATGTTTTAGAGCGGGTGGATAATATACTTGTGCACAGCTGTAAGAGTGTGGTGTTTGTCCAGATGTGTTTGTGAAGCGGCGAAGGACGGCGCTCTGGTGTTCTGGGTCTCTGTTTGGACTCTCTGTTCTGGTTCTGGTGGTCGGGCTGCTGTCGGCCACGCAGACGGATAACGTGGCGGTGTCTGGATACTATCCCGGGATTATAGTGAGTGACTCCACACCGTCACTTTAATCAACTCTTTGTTTTGTGCTTTCATTGGAGCAATAAAACCGCAGTCTGTCATTATGTTGCTGATGAAGATGGAGTCCAGAACAGTGTTGGGGAAAGTTACTTTTAAAAGCAATGCATTACAATGTTGCGTTACTCCCTAAAAAAGTAACTAATTATGTTACTTTTTATGGAAAGTAATGCGTTTCGTTACTTTTACGTTACTTTTCAAATCTGGGCAGGGCTTGCTTGTGTGTTTTAAATATAAAAAGTTCTATTTTTGGCGAATGTAAAACTTTTTCACACCAAAAGCCTCAGGCTGAAGGAAAAGTAAATTCATGTCTAACAGTAGAACGCAGAAGAAGAAAGTTCAACACTCTTCAGCAATAAAAACAGAACGAACGAATGTTGGTTTATCTTGAGTAATTTTTGCTTATTAGTATGATTGAATTTGATCGAAGCTCAGCTGCAAAGACACTGGTTAATAAAATGGGATTAAATACATAAAGGATATTTGTATTATTTAACACATTTAATTATTGCAGGTTTGCGTCATGTTCTGAGTTGCATTTCAATGTTTTTATTCGTTTCGAGGAATCCTGAATTAATGCAGGTTCACATTTAGAACTAAAGTAACATCTTACGGTTTCTCAACATGGGCACAGGAGAGCTTTCAATCAACTATTGTTCCTTATTTTAATAAGTAACTGATATTTTCTTGTAAATTAAAAGGTAGTGCGTTACTTTACTAGTTGGTACTTGAAAAAAAGTAATCTGATTACGTAACTCGCGTTACTTGTAACACATTACTCCAACACTGGTCAAGATATTAGGTTAAATCAAGTTTGTTGGTTTGTTCTCTTCTCGATGGCAGCTGAGTTTTGGAGCGTTCTTGGGAATCGTTGGTCTGAACCTGGTGGAGAATCGCAGGCCGATGGTGAGTACAACCAGCCCAAATCATCTCGAAAAGGCTTTATGGTGTATTTTAGATCGGCTCTCTGAGCGACGTAATGGCTCGTCAATACAATTACAGCCATTGTATTTCAGTGAGGTTTATTTCTGTCCCTGTGAAATATATTTCAGATAATATTACTCGTTTTAGTAGGGAACACGAGGCACATCCGCCGTCAGATCGATGAGTGTGATTGGATATGTGGTCAGTAATGCTGAAAGTGATTGGCTGATGGATCAGGTGGAGCTTTAGCTGAATTAGATTAGCATTGATGATCGCTGGGCTCAAGGAGCTGCGGCCCATCTTCAGTCCAACTCAACTCCCCTCACAGCCTTATAGAAACCAGATGTTTGCTGTTTACCCGTGTAAAACTCACTGACGTGATGCAAAAGCGTTGCTATGTGACTAATGGTGTTCCATGTGGTTGCTAGAGTGTTGCTATGGGTGCAGTGTGGTTAAGGTGTTGCTAGGTTACAGTAATGTCTTCAGTATCATTGCTAGAGTATTGCTATGAACTGTAGGGTGTTCAGTGTGGTTGCTAGGGTGTTGCTATGGACTGTAATGGTTGCTAGGGTGTTGCTAGGTGACTAATGCCTTCAGTGTTGTTGTTGGAGTACTTCTATGGACTGTGATGTTTAGTGTGGTTGCTATGTGACTGTAATAGTGTTCCGTGTGGTTGCTAGGGTGATCGGTGTGGTTGCTAGGGTGATCGGTGTGGATGCTAGGGTGATCGGTGTGGTTGCTAGGGTGTTCGGTGTGGTTGCTAGGGTGATCGGTGTGGTTGCTAGGGTGTTTGGTATGGTTGATAGGAGCTGCGTCCTCCAGAGGTCGCATTTGAAGGCTGCATACGTCATTAAGGATGTCTTACTGTGTGGTCACTAAGGCGACTGGGTGTTTGGTATGGTTGCTAGGGTGATTGGTGTGGATGCTAGGGTGTTCGGTGTGGTTGCTAGGGTGATCGGTGTGGTTGCTAGGGTGATCGGTGTGGTTGCTAGGGTGTTCGGTGTGGTTGCTAGGGTGTTCGGTGTGGATGCTAGGGTGTTCGGTGTGGATGCTAGGGTGTTCGGTGTGGTTGCTAGGGTGTTCGGTGTGGATGCTAGGGTGTTCGGTGTGGTTGCTAGGGTGATCGGTGTGGTTGCTAGGGTGATCGGTGTGGTTGCTAGGGTGTTCGGTGTGGATGCTAAGGTGTTTGGTGTGGTTGCTAGGGTGTTCCTCATCATGTTCTGACGGCTGAATCTTGTATTGATGATGCTGTAACCTGGTTTAGCAACTCTTGTCACAAATGGGGTCCAAAAGGAATGTTTTGAGACCTGTTAATGACGAGTGAATTCAATATTTTTTACCAGCCTTCAAACGGTTTATTTTTTTCAATATGTAATTGTGTTGCTTTGATATTAGGATATTGTGAGCAGCCAACCAGCAAAATGTATAAAATGTTTGTAACTGTCAGTTGTTCATTTTAGACCCTGCTAATAAATCACACACAGGCACACACACCGGCGTTACCATGGCGAAGGGAAGTTGTGCGTCTCTAGCCATGGTGACGTGTTGTTGGTCTGGGTGTGATTTAGGCTTCTGTTGTGTCCTGGGCTCTGATCCCAGTACATCCTTTAAAATTTAATGAACAGCACACACACACACTCATTCACACAATCTACATGCACACACCCCATCACACAGGACAGTTTTATACATACACCTAACACACACAGTGCCGGTAAGCTGAATCCAGGCGCTCAGGTGAACACATTAATGTGCAACAGCCCGTATCACACTGCAGCTTCAGCTTCCATTTCCTGAGCATCACTGCAGACTCCGTCCCGTGACCTCTGACCCCTCGGAGATTGCAGGAAGTGACCAGAACATTGTTGCCAGATAGTTTCGAGGTCAAACGCTGCAGAATTATGACTATAAAGGAATGAGACGTCAAGGTGATGATGATTCAGGTGTTCACCTTCAGCCTTCAGAGAACAAGATCTTCTCGGATTCATCCATTATGTAACGATTTGTTAAAGCCAACATGAAACCGGAGGATAAAGTGTAATACTTTCAGACTGAGAAGCCGGTTTTATTCAGAACTGGTTCTGTAGCTTTAAAAAATCCAGACCCTGAATGATTGTCACGAGTTTGGCTCCGTTTACAGTTCTTCTGTTTGAGTCTTATTATTGGATTGAAGCTTTTTGCTTTTATTTTATGGATAATTTGACAAAAATAAATGAAGACAAAAAAACACAAGAACAAACAACAAAAACAAAGAAGAACAATGAAAACATTTTTGGGGAGAGGTTGTTTTTAAAATTCAGTCATTTGAGTCTTTTGTGCAGTTTAGTTTCAGTAAATGCTCTTGATGGACTGAAGAAGTTTAAGAGATTCATTTTAAAACCAAAACTATTCTACTTTGATTAAATAATGACATTAAAATGTTAACAATCTTGTTATTGATTAGTATGGCATTAGGAGTAATTGAGTTATATTTAGGCAGCAGGATGTGTTTCCATAGAGTGGATTTAATAAATCAGAATCCTTTATGATTCAGTGCAGATGAGTCAGTGTTCATGTGTTTGAATCAGTCAAGTCAAGTCACCTTTATTTATATAGCGCTTTTAACAATACAGATTGTGACAGCAACTGAACAGCATTAATTAGGAAAATAGTGTCAATGCAAAATGACAATAGTAAACACTCATTTTTCAGTTAAAGACAGTTCATCATTGAATTCAGAATCAGTGAGATCTGTTGTATTTCTCTTCTTCACCTTTATCTCAAACACTCTTCTATCCGTGTCGTAATTTCCCGAGACCCACTCGCTCCCTTCAAATACATGAGCAGTGAGCACTACAACATCTGCCCTTGAACGATAACCCGTGCTGGATTCATCACAGCACAAACCAGTTCATGGGCTTCACTGAGCTGAAGCCGAACACGTGTGCGTGTGTGTTTGAGTTGTTAATTAACTCCGTTGGTTTGTGGATGTAGTTAGTTAGTAGAGCTGGGATAAGCTGGAGTGCTGATGGGTAACCAGAGAGCCGGTGTTGAGTTACTGATCGCTGACATGGAGCTTCACACATGCATCTTTAAAGCGTCAGTGTTCAGGGTTTGTAGGTTGGACTTCCTGTAGCCTCTCGAACTGAACCGCTGGTAAGATCTCATTATTATTATTTGTCAGAAACTAATAAACAACTGCACCTGGAAAAAAAAACATGTTAGTGGTGAAACAAAGCATTTGAATGAAGCATGGGATATACAGTAGTTAAGTATTAATATTACTGTACATTTTTCAGTGCTGTATGTCAGTAATTTTAAAGTCAGAATTACAAGATAAAAAGTCAAAATTACCCTTCCCCCTCCCCCTTTTTTCTGTGGAAACAAAAGAGAGAAGAATTCAAATTTCAAGTCAGAATTTGCGAGACGTAAAGTCAGTATAGCGAGACGTAAAGTCAGTATAGCGAGACGTAAAGTCAGTATAGCGTCAGTATAGCGAGACGTAAAGTCAGTATAGCGAGACGTAAAGTCAGTATAGCGAGACGTAAAGTCAGTATAGCGAGACGTAAAGTCAGTATAGCGAGACGTAAAGTCAGTATAGCGAGACGTAAAGTCAGTATAGCGAGACGTAAAGTCAGTATAGCGAGACGTAAAGTCAGTATAGCGAGACGTAAAGTCAGTATAGCGAGACGTAATGTCAGTATAGCGTGACGTATAGTGAGACGTATAGCGAGACGTAAAGTCAGTATAGCGAGACGTAAAGTCAGTATAGCGAGACGTAAAGTCAGTATAGCGAGACGTAAAGTCAGTATAGCGAGACGTAAAGTCAGTATAGCGAGACGTAAAGTCAGTATAGCGAGACGTAAAGTCAGTATAGCGAGACGTAAAGTCAGTATAGCGAGACGTAAAGTCAGTATAGCGAGACGTAATGTCAGTATAGCGTGACGTAATGTCTGTATAGCGAGACGTAAAGTCTGTATAGCGAGACGTAATGTCAGTATAGCGTGACGTAATGTCTGTATAGCGAGACGTAAAGTCTGTATAGCGAGACGTAATGTCAGTATAGCGTGACGTAATGTCTGTATAGCGAGACGTAAAGTCTGTATAGCGAGACGTAATGTCAGTATAGCGTGACGTAATGTCTGTATAGCGAGACGTAAAGTCTGTATAGCGAGACGTAATGTCAGTATAGCGTGACGTAATGTCTGTATAGCGAGACGTAAAGTCTGTATAGCGAGACGTAAAGTCAGTATAGCGAGACGTAAAGTCAGTATAGCGAGACGTAAAGTCAGTATAGCGAGACGTAAAGTCAGTATAGCGAGACGTAAAGTCAGTATAGCGAGACGTAAAGTCAGTATAGCGAGACGTAAAGTCAGTATAGCGAGACGTAAAGTCAGTATAGCGAGACGTAAAGTCTGTATAGCGAGACGTAAAGTCTGTATAGCGAGACGTAAAGTCTGTATAGCGAGACGTAAAGTCTGTATAGCGAGACGTAATGTCAGTATAGCGTGACGTAATGTCTGTATAGCGAGACGTAAAGTCTGTATAGCGAGACGTAAAGTCTGTATAGCGAGACGTAATGTCAGTATAGCGTGACGTAATGTCTGTATAGCGAGACGTAAAGTCTGTATAGCGAGACGTAAAGTCAGTATAGCGAGACGTAAAGTCTGTATAGCGAGACGTAAAGTCTGTATAGCGAGACGTAATGTCAGTATAGCGTGACGTATAGTGAGACGTATAGCGAGACGTAAAGTCAGTATAGCGAGACGTAAAGTCAGTATAGCGAGACGTAATGTCAGTATAGCGAGACGTAAAGTCTGTATAGCGAGACGTAATGTCAGTATAGCGTGACGTATAGTGAGACGTATAGCGAGACGTAAAGTCAGTATAGCGAGACGTAATGTCAGTATAGCGTGACGTAATGTCAGTATAGCGAGACGTAAAGTCAGTATAGCGAGACGTAAAGTCAGTATAGCGAGACGTAAAGTCAGTATAGCGAGACGTAAAGTCAGTATAGCGTATATAATCCATCTGTGTCTCTGAGTTGAATTGGACTGAAGTGTGTGGTTTGGATGGAGGTCAGCGCTGGTTTGAGCTTTAATGAGCGCAAAGGACTTGTTTTATTGGTTAGTTATTGAGGTCGCGGGATGTTTGCCTCAGCTCATTTATCACCAGTGAATAAACTCAGGATTTAGTTAGCGCAATTAAGCAGGAAAATGACATGATCGTAAAGCTGCAGGTCCATTTAAAAGCTTATTAACGCGTGATTGATGATGTGCCAGTTAACATGAGAAGATGTGTGTGTGTTTTATCTGCACTGTTAGTAGTGCTTTAGTACTGACACTGAACCTAAACACAGTTAGTTAACTAACTAGATATGACTTTATTTGATGCGTGGCATGAAATTAGTTTTATTTTAAATGTGTTTGTCATCAAAATATCACCTCATTTGCTTATGACTGTTATTAATGTTGTCACATTTATTTCTACAGCGCTTTATACAATACAGATAGTTTAATCTCGAATGAGAGAATTATATTAAATAATGTTTATTTCATTCAAGTATCCTGAAAATGCACTCGGTTTTCAGTTTAGCTGCTTTTAAAAACAACATGAAATACTATGAATTGTAATATACTAATTCCCATTTTTTTACTATATTATACAGTATATGAAAGCATGTATATTTGAATGCAGACTAAAAATCTTTCATTAAAGCATTCCATATTTGAGTACTATCATGTCAAAATTTTCATATTTGTATAAATTGAAAATAAATTGAAGCTCTATCAGTTAACCTTTTAAATGAAATTATATACGGTTATAGGTTTTGGTAATATTTGGAATTCAATTTTATTTTTGTATTTTCAGTTTAATTTTAGTTACATTTTTAGTTTGTGTTTGGTCATGTTTTATGATTAATATCAAATTATTATTTTTTACATATTAATATTTGGTATTTATTATTATTATTCAGAGATGGTCATTTTAGTGCTTCAACCTATTTCGGTCAACAGGCAACATTTCCAATTTTTGTTTCACTTTTGCATGTATTAGTTATACATATACTTCAGTTAACAAAAACAGTTTTTTGTTGTAATAGTGGCTCTGGGTGTTGTGAATGTGAGTTTGATCATCAGCCAATCAGAGCCTGTGATTAAACAAACCCAGCACACGACGAGGCTCCTGAAGAGACCGTATATGAGAGCGTGACCTTTCCTGTGCTACTGCTGCTGTAAATCACCCATAAAGCCCTGTGCCGGCAGACCGGAGCCGCACACCGCTCTACGTTTACTTTACTACTGCAGTCAGTCCTCATGCAGACGCTGGAGACCAGGAGACCGTAGAGCAGCCCGTGTGTGTGACTTTATACCAGGGTTATTATAGATATATATACATAAACAGACATGCGCATGTCTATAATATAGACATGTATGTACACACATGGTCAGAATTATTGGTACCCTTGGTAAATATGATCAAAGAAGGCTCTTTTATTTTTAAAAATCACACAAATCTAACCTTTCATTGGAGAATAAGAATTTAAAATAGGGGGAAATATCATTATGAAATGTTTTTTCTCTACACGTTGGACATAATTACTGGAACCCTTAGAAATTCTGAAGTATATTCCCATTCATATTCACAATTTTGAGCACAGCAGGATGATTATGAACATGAGATTATCCAGCCGTGGCTTGCTGTTTCAAAGGAATATACGTAAATAGGAGGGAAAACAAAGGCTAAATTCCCTTCATCATCATCATCACAATGAGAAAAACCAAAGAATATATTTCTGATGTGCCGCAAAAGATAATTGAGCTTCACAAATGAGTGAAATGGCGTTAAGCTAGAGCTAGAGCAGTGAAAATTCCTATTTCCACCATCAGGACAATAATGAAGAATTTCCGATCAGCATAAAATGTTCTGAATCTGTCTGGAAGAGGACGTGTGTCTATATCGTCCTAATGCACGCCGAGGAGGAGCGTTGTGCGGCTAAACACTCTCTGAGGACCACAGCTGGAGAACTGCTGAAATGAGTTGAGTCTCGGGGTCACAAAACCTTCAAAAGATGATCAAACCCCATGTGTACAATGAAATATACTGCTGTATTTTTGATGTTGTGGGCCTGTATTTCTGCTGGACATCTTGTTTCGGCACACGGCATCACTGATTCTATCAAATAGCAACAGATAAAACATCAAAAAGTGACTGACTCTGTTAGATATCTTATAATGGAAGGACCCTTCAAAAAAAAAAAAAAAAAACCGGACAATAATCCAAACTCAAACCTCAAAAATAACACACAAATGGGTCACTGGGCACAAAACCAAGCGTCTGCTCTGAGTGTGGTGGAAGATGAGTGTTGGTGAGCTGAAGGGTCTGGAGGAATGCTCTCTAACCTCAGCAGGCATTACAGGAGAAACTCAGAGCTGTTATTATGCCAGATGGAGGTTTCAAAAAGCATTGAATGAAAGGGTGCCGTTAATTGTGTCCAATGTGTATTAGAGAAAAACATTTATGTCATAATGATATTTCCCCCCATTTTAAATTCTTATTCTCCAATGAAAGGTTAGATTTTTGTGAATTTTTTTAATAAAAGATCAAAATGATTAACAATGCAGATTTATTTTCACAGCCACCTTTGATCATATTTACCAAGGGTGCCAACAATTCTGACCAGTTTGTATATCTTAAAAAAATACTGAAAGTGACATAAACATTATTAACAAACAAATTACTAAAACTTTAACTAAAATGAAAATGAAAACAGAAAGTGTAAAAAATAAATACTGATTCAAAATATTAATAAAAACTATAATAGTATCTCAGTGATACTAAAAATAACACAATAGCTTTGTACCTACTTGTGTATATTTTGGAGACTTTTAGGGATGTCCTCATTATGAAAAAAAAAGTCTAAAAATAAAGTTAATTTGTCTTTAATTTTCTTAAAATCCTGAGAAAATTTCCAGCTCATCGTCAAAATCTTGAAATGATCATTTGCGTCGACTGTTGTTGTTGAATGTCGTTTTAAAACATGAACATGGCTTTATTTGTTGTTCTGTGTTTCATTTCTGATTATTTTAATCCTGTAAAGGCCTGTAAATTTTAAAAATCCAAAAAAATGTTGCATGTGTTTTGAGTATCATATTTGATCCATCAGGCTCATGTAGTATGATATAGTAAAAAATATGAAGGGGGAAAAACATTTTATTCAGAGACTCTGAATACTTGACATTTCTGTGATGAGATCCTGATGTTTCTTGATGAGATCTTTCTAACAGTACAGCAGAGACTGACATAAAAAGATCTAATTATCACTGTTCGCTCTATATCTCCAGTTAAACATGTCTCCGTAAGATGAGATTGAAATGCTCCAAACATATAATGCAATGCAATCCAATGAAGAAATAAATGCTCCTCAGATGTGAGATGTTTTGGAGGCTTGTGAAGATCATTCCTGAAGGTCGATGTTTGCATACTTATACTTGATCTAATAATTTTTGTTTGATTTTGGGGTTGAGATGTGATTCATCTGGGGATATAATGATGTTGTTTTCTCATCTCCTCATGTGTGTGTCCTTCATGCGGTGGTGATTTAACTGTGTGTGTGTGTGTGTGTGTGTGGGTCAGCTGGTGGCCTCCATCATCTTCCTCAGTCTGGGTGTCGTGTCGTGTTTCCTCTGCTCCATCATCGACGGCATCATCGCGGCTGAGTTCATCGTGAGTTTCGTTTTCACCGCTGCTCATCAAAATCTCCTGATACGAGTACTGTATGTGTGTGTGTGTGTGTGTGTGTGTGTGTGTGTGTGTGTGTGTGTGCAGGACAGGAGGCCGCTGATGGAGGGCCGCTGTGAGTTTTACTCCAGCTCTTCTTACAGCTATGATAATTACTACATTGAGGTGAGCTCATCTGAAATCCACACACTGATGATTATGGCTTTGTTTATCAGTCACTGACTCACTGAAGGATCACGTGCTCTGCTTCTCTCTGCTGGTCAGATATGAACATGACTTCAGTCTGGTCATCGGTTCGGCAGACACTTTTATTCACACGCTTTAAAAATAAAGGTTCTTTGTTGGCATTAATGGTTTGCTGTGCTGCTGGTTGAAAATGACCTGCCTTTTAAAAGTTGCTTGTAAATCTCTCCAATCACCAAACCTTGGGTTCAATCTTTTTATCAACCTGTTTTCTGTCAGTTAGCGCAGGTTTCTTTTTTTGAGAGCTGATTGATCATGGGACTTGTTGATTTGAGCTTGTGCATCTCAGTTTTTGAGTGAAAACAAGCACTATTGGCAGATCATTTGGGCGGTATACTTTTTTTTTGTAAAAAAAGCATTATTTGTGGATAATTTTGTCAATAATCGTTTTTGTAAAAAATAAATAAATAATAGAATTTTGCCAATATTCAGTTTTTGGGTAAAAAATATTTACAGGTAATTTTGGCAATATTCAGTTTATGAGTAAAAAAAAATATTTGTCTGTAATTTTGGCAATATTCAGTTTCTGAGTGAAAAAGCATTATTTGTTTAATTTTGGCAATAATCGTTTTTGAGTAAAAAAAATTATGGATAATTCTGGCAATATTCAGTTTCTGAGTGAAAAACAATATTTGCTGACAATTTTGGCAATATTTATATTTACATTTATTAATTTAGCAGACACTGGTTTGGATGGAATTGTGGATCACTTTGACAAAAATTCTTAGTTTTTGGGTTAAAATGATTTTTATTTTATTAAGTAATTGTGGATCATTTGTGGACTGATTGGCCTGCGATCAATCAGTCAAAATAGCACAATTTTGGTAAGCTGTGGGCAAAGTCAGTAGGTTTTAGTCCAATGCAATAACATTAAACTAGCCTTTTCTGGAAAAAAGAAAATCCTCTCTGGGTCGAAATGACCATTTTGTCATAAAAGCCACAATATAGTTCATAATGTGAAGTCTAAAGTATAAACGTGTTGATTTGCTGTGTTCAGGTTCACTGTCATTCCTACGGTAACCAGTGTATACTCAAGGTGAAGAGCAACACCTGCTACTGCTGGGGGGGGGGGGGGGGGGGGGGGGGGGGGGGGGGGGGGGGGGTGGGTGACTTATTCCACTGTGACAGGTGAAGCACACGCATCAGTCACTGAGTGTTTGCAGCACAGCTGTGTGTTACTGAGCGTTGTACTGCATGTGTGTGTGTGTGTGTGTGTGTGTGTGTGTGTGTTGTGTTAGCGTGGACTACCGTGTGCAGTACTATGAGTTCACGGGTGTGAGCAGCTGCTGGGACGTGGTGAATCTGTACCGTCTGCTGTGGGCCTGTGTGACGCTCAATGTGCTCGGCGTGTTTCTGGGCATCATCACCGCTGCCGTACTGGGAGCCTTCAAAGACCTGGTGAGTCTGGATTCATCAGACACTAATAAGTGAAACTAGTGTTTGCTCAGAGTATTATGACAGATGCAGTGATCGAAGATGCTGAAGCCGCCAGACTCACTCGGAAAAGTTTTGTTTGAATTTTTATATATTAAAACGATCACATTTTCTAATGTACAAATCATTTTTAAACCCAGCATTGCATGGCGATTTTACTTTTTGGAATGTTTGTTTTGAATAATGAAACTGCAGTGACCGAGATCTCATTTTTAGTGCACAGCATAAAGATGGCTTGGTTTAATGATGCTTTTGATTGCTTATTTTTTCTTTAAAAAAAAAACATCTAATTTGGTGTTCTTTGTCAAAAGTGATCATCCTTTAAAAATTGCTTATAAATTTGTCATTATCACCAAATCTTGGATTCAATCTTTTTGCCAACCTGTTTTCTTTCAGCACAGGTTTTGTATTTCTTTTTGGAGCTGATTGATCATGGCTCTCTTAATATTGCCCAAATTATTTGCCAATAATGCTTTTTTCACTCAAAAACTTGGGTGCCTCAGCGATGACTTTTTTTTTTTTTTTTTGAATTAAAATTTTTTTTTTTTATGAGTAAAAAAATATTTGCAAGTAATTTTGGCAATTTTCAGTTTTTGGGCAAAAAATAAAAACATTGTGGATAATTTTGGCAATATTCTGTATCTGAGTGAAAATTGCATTGTTTTGATGGCTTATTTCACCAATTAAATTTTTCTTAAATAATGTATAATAATAAAAAATAAATAAAAATCTGACAAAGCTATTTAGATGCATAATTTAAATTATCAGCTTTAACATAACAATAATTCTCATTATCCATATCATAGCTTCCACATTCATGTGTCTTAATGAGTCTGTAGTTGATGTAGATGTGTGTGTGTGTGTGTGTGTGTGCGCGCGCGCTCAGGCTCCTGCGGCTCGCAGTCACATGACACCCAGTCCGGCTCCGCCCCCTCACATCCTGTACAACCCCACCCAACACCTGATCACCTACACCGGCTTCTGCCCCTCCGGACAAACTCTACCCGCCTACCCAAACTACCCGCAACCCACACAGGTGAGGACCGCTAACCAACTAACCTCTCTCAGGACTGTACTCATGACAGTCAGATGATCAGGACACCAACAGGACTGAATATTACTATAGAAAATGTTTTTTCTATTATGACGTTTAAATGTCAGTCAGTTTTGTTGTATTATAAGATTTAAAAGTTGGTTGGTTTGGTTCCATTAATAGATTTAAATATCGGTCAGTTTTGTTCAGTTAAGAGATTTAAATATCATTCAGTTTTGTTCAATTAAGAGATTTAAATGCTGGTTGGTTTTGTTCTAGTAAGAGATTAAAATATCGGTCGGTTTTGTTTAAGAGATTTAAATATCGGTTGTTTTGTTCTAGTTATAGATTTAAATATCGGTCAGTTTTGTTCAGTTAAGAGATTTAAATATTGGTTGTTTTGTTCTGTTAAGAGATTTAAATATCGGTTGGTTTTGTTCTAATTAGAGATTTAAATATCTGTAGTTTTTGTTCTATTAAGATATTTAAATATCGGTCGGTTTTGTTCTATTAAAAGATTTAAATATCGGTAGGTTTTGTTCTAGAAACAGATTTGAACATCGGGTCCGTTTTGTTCTACAATGTTTAAATATCAGTTGGATTGTTCTATTAAAAGGTTTAAATATCGGTCGTTTTAGTTCTATTAAAACATTTATATATCGGTCAGTTTTGTTCTATTAAGAGATTTAAATGTTGTTGGTTTTGTAAGCATGGCTTTAAAATCAATTAGTAACATCTATGATTTCAGGCAGAATTACCATATCATGATGTCTGTGGTTGAAAATGACTTTTGTCATGGTATAGATTTGAAAGTAGTTTAAACAAGCAGCTGCTAAAAAGTCTGCACATGTGCTTTAATCTCATTTCTGATGTTCATTTTGTATTCTTCATCCTCGTTCTCCAGCATCTGAGCGGTTATCCAGCTCCGGCTGCAGGTCAGTCCATCCCCGAGGTCACGACCTCCCCGTCTGACGAGACTCAAGCAGCGTCTCAGAGCGGGACGAATCCAGTCGTACCGTCTCAATCCACATCTCAGGACAGCAGCGGCTACATGCCGACTCCAAACGCTCCCTCGCTCTACGCTCACTCGTTAGGGCCCTTCGAGAAGCCTCCACCTTACGCCTGCTGAAAGCGCCACCTGAGCCAGGAACCCTGACCTCTGACAGGCGTCTGACCCCTGTGACCTCCGCCGCCGCCGCTGCTGCTGCTAATGACCTCAGAAAGAGTCTATGTAATCGTCACTTATTCTTGTAGCAAATGTGATCGATGTTGTTCGTCGTCTGGTAGTTTCCAAAACCTCTGAACTTTGGCTTTTTAATGTCCT
The DNA here is from genome assembly GCA_018155175.1 of Sinocyclocheilus anophthalmus. NCBI lineage: Eukaryota > Metazoa > Chordata > Actinopteri > Cypriniformes > Cyprinidae > Sinocyclocheilus > Sinocyclocheilus anophthalmus. The sequence continues at coordinate 221,067 of JADLZN010001268.1, forward strand.
CTTTGTTTTGGTGGGATCTTCATAGTTTGAGTCATTGAATCATGTAAGGCTGAAACACTCAATGCAAAGCTGAAGAACGTGTCTCGTCCTCAGCTTCAGCTTCACAGATCACTGTAGCTGCTTTAGTCTTCTGCGGTCAGATCAACTACTGTCACAGTGAAGCGCGAGTCTGAGGAGAACGCATTCAGATTCCTGAATAACACATGTGGTTTAATATCAAGACGTGTGACTCCATCAGTCCTGGTGTAATACAACAACGCACACAATGAAAAATCTTCCTAAATGCCACTTTCTTCTTTAATAACAAAACAGAATGTTTTAAGTTAAGAATATTTGTGTTGCATCACTGTGAAAACCACCTTTTGGCACATTTTAAGAGTGAAAGTTCTCTTTAGAATTCATATTCTTCAAAATCATTGTGATGATAACCGTCAGCTTGTCATAAATGTTTAATAAATGTATTGGGTATTTTAAAAAAATAACACTAACTACATATTCATGACTACTGCTGGATTTTACTTTCATAATCTAGCAAGTAAATCCTCCTGTTATGATTAACACAGCTCTTACATTGATGTTAAAAATAATACATGAAACGCTTGCTGCTTAAAGAGTTAATAGGCAAATGCATGGTTAAGATTTATCAGTGAAGTTTTAAATTTGTTGCGTTAAACAAGGCAACAATATAGCATCTCTTCTTAACCCTTTCATGCTCATGCAACATTTCCATAAGTAACCAGTTTGAATTAAAAAAGGCTTAAAAAGCAGAACAGAAAGGCTTCAGCTTAATCATGAACTTAATTAAACTCAGAATCTTTTTTTTTAATCTGCCAGTTCAATATTTTATTGCTACATTCATTTTAATTTGCTTTGTGGTGCATTTACTAAATGCTTAAACTTGATCTAAAAATACAAAGACCAAACGTCCCCTAGATTTAGAAATATCTCTGAATACGAATGAACTATGTTCCCATGTGACTGTGTTTTTGGTATTTGCATCGTCCAGCGTTTTCTGTTTAGGCACGCGAAGTGTTAACTGCGCAAGACCATCACTTTTCACCTAATAAAATATTTTAAAGTAATTTTACCTTCGATAAAACCCTGAAAAAATCCTTTCACAAAATAGAAATAATCCTATTTTAAACCGCAAAACTATAAATGATAAAGGAACAGGTGGTTCTGAAAGAGTTTGCACTTAACATTGTTTAAAATATGCAAATGTGGCATAACCTACTTAAATATGCACTGGTTTGTGTTCATTTCCAGAACATTGAATAAAGCTACATTCAAAAGTCTTGTTTGATTTTATTGCCATATTAAAGGATTTTGTATTTCTCTTTTTATCGCTCCATAAATCAGAAAATACTGTCAACAGACAAAAAAAAAATACATTTTCACCATGTTTTTAGGAGGAAAATGTATGATATATTAACAAACCTTCAGAATAAAGAGAGGAAAAAAGTTTGGCGTAAGCGAAAAAAGCTCTTAAAGATTGAAATCTACGTATGCAAACAGATAAATAAACACTTAAATGTGTGTTTTGGATGTTTTCTTTTCACCAGTCTGAAAGAAGAGACATTATATGGGAGCAAAACAGACCAAAATCTCAAATTTGATAAGTGCATGAAAAACTAGTTTTGCTTACTTTTTTGTGTGCTTGTGTCTCGAAACTACCAGTGTACAGTGACACGCATCAGGGTTAGTTGGTTTTGTTTCCGAGCCGCTGAACATCTTAAAAGGACAGAATTCATCATCATAACAACACCGTCCGCCTTTATTAGTTTTCTTCAAGCATTTCAGTCTCGCAAACATGAACAAAATACAAAACAACTTCAACAAGATGAAGAGGACGAACTCAAACGAGGGACTAAAAAAAAAACTGTTCCAACTCAAACTACTGAATGATGATGATGATGATGATGATGATGAAGTTGAGCACCTACATCGAGGCCTGAAGGCCTTTAATGGTAGTTGGGTGTTTTTAGTCATCCTCCTCTAAAGCATTTTACAGTGGCATATGTACAGTTACAGTATTTTACAGCACACTCTCAGTAGCTTGTGTTAGATTGGTCTAATGTGAGGAATACATCGATACTGTGCTATATGTGCGTGAGTGTGGCGAGGGGTCCGGCTTCACTAAGGCCTTTGAAGATCCGTTGACTGGATCCGGATTAAAGCTCCTCCTGTGCTGGAGTCTGAGCTGCAGTTATTGCTGCGTGTCCAGCAGAGGGCAGGAGTGAGAGCGGATGTCGTTGTGTTTGTGTTGGGCCTCGTCCACGTCCAGCAGGTGACCGTTGACCCGCACATCCATGCAGCCCGTGTAGAAGGCCGACACCGGAGCGGACACCAGAGAAACATCTGCACAAACAAACAACATCAGAACCCTCTGGAGATTCACATTTCAAGATCATTTGCCTCGAAGTCTGTTGTATTTTTCAGAAAATAAGCCGCGTCCCACGACAAGTCACACTCGCTCATTACGGACGAGGATTAGGGCCAAGCAGTAATAAAAATAAATAAAACCATCTCGAGATTAAAGTCATTAAATTTCAAGAAAAAAGTCGGTGTGTTAAGTCTCGACTTTTTTTTTCTCGTAATTTAATGAGTTTATTCTCAACATTTTATTTTGACTTTTTTTCTCGAAATTGAACGAGTTTTTTTTCTTGAAATTTAACGACTTTTTTCTCGTAATTTAACAAGTTTATTCTCAACATTTTATTTCAACTTTTTTTCTCGAAATTTAACAACTTTTTTCTTGTAATTTAATGAATTTATTCTCAACATTTTATTTAGACTTTTTTTCTCGAAATTTAACGAGTTTTTTTCTCGAAATTTAACGACTTTTTTCTCGTTATTTAATGAGTTTATTCTCAACATTTTATCTCGACTTTTTTCTCACATATAACAACTTTTTTCTCTAAATTGGAACGGCTTTAATCTCGAGATTGGTTTTAATTTTTTATTATTGCCTTGGCCCAATCCTCTTTCGTAGTTCATAGAAAAGTTGCAAGTGTCACATTTTATTATTACAGTCAGAAAAAAACACTGGTAAAATTTCACAAACAAATAATATGAGCATTGGTGTATTTTCAGTGTATTTTAGTTCACTCCAAAACGAATCCTTTAAATTTCACAGTATTCAGTATAGTAAACTTTAAAAAAAAACAGTATAGTATTCTTAAAAAAACAAAACTTGCCCCCCATTTGCTAACTCCTTGTTGTTTGTAAAAAACACTATCTTCTCTATTTCATCTATTTACCTTTTCATTTTATTTATATACATTACCAAAAGCCAAAAAAGTCCTCTAACCCAGCTTGCTCTCTCTTCTTTTTCTATTCCATCTGTTTTTCTTTTGATTCTATTAGATATTTTTCTTTTCAACTGCTAAATGACTAAATGTACATGTAAGGTAAACTAAAATAAAATTTAAAAATATTTTATTTTTTGCCACATGTCATGGGCGGAGCTCGGGAGGGGCTAGCAGTGTGAAAACCAAGAAAAACCAAAGCACCCCATATATCATATAAATATTATAATATAAAGAAAATACAACATTTGGGGGGGGGGGGGGGGGGGGACTCAGCCATGGTAACGTTTGCCATGCAATACAACATGACGTGCTTGTGCAGTTGCACATTTTCGTAAATGGCACAGCATTTTTATGTTATAATGCTGGGTTTCCTTGTGCCAATCAGCCTGGTCCCCGACTAAAGTTTATTTCTAGTCAACTAGTCGCATGTCTATATTAAATTGATGAATATAATAACCTACTAAACCATTCTTTAATATAATAGGCATTGAGTGAGACTAATGTGGGATGGATGTGAGCCTGAAGTAAGTCTGAAAGTGAGAATGAAGTGAGACTGCTGTGGGATGGATGTGTGGCCGGTGTAAGTGACGTGAGATCAATATGAGACCTAACTGAGACTTAAGTGAGATGGCTGTGAGACTGGTGTAAGTGACGTGAGACATTACCTGGAATCCCTCCTATAAAGGTGCTGTAAGAAGACGTCAGATCCAGAGCGTCTGCGTTCTCCATCATCTCCGTCTGCGCGAGCTGCCCATCCACCTCCAGCAGAGAGCTGTTCCCGAACACCGTCACGTTCACAGTGTGTGTTTGAGCGTCACACAGGTTCACCGGGACACTGGCCACCACCACGTCACCGAACGACACCAGCACGTGCTGCGGGTCACAGATCAACAGACAAAATTAGCTATTGGAACACTAGTATTCTGACCAGCTAAAAAATGTGTTTAAGTCAGTTATGTCTATCTTTTGCTGTAGTGTGTCAGACTCAGGAGGAAATATCAGATTGTATTTCCAAACATTCATTTGGCCATTGATTGTAATAATTCAGTGAGATTTGAGATCTGATCTGATCATCATCAGTCTGTCTGGAATCACATGCAGAAACAGAACAAACTGAGACAGACTCAATCCAGAAGAACTGACACTTCAAGACGCTTCTAGAAATCTGCTGCACAGCTACAGTGCTGTCAACAGTTTGAGGCACTTTAAGCTGTAAAATGAGAAAGCTGTCAAAAATAATGTCATAAATAGATTTTCTGTATCAGTTAACTTCTATTAACTAAATTAAATCAACGTTTGGTGTGAGCATCTTTGTGTTTGAAGCAGCGTTTGCCCTCAGTGCACTTGAGCAGAGTTTCTCAGGAGCTTCGCAGGAGATTTCTAGAAGCATCAGTTCTTCTGGATTGAGTGTCTCAGTTTGTTCTGTTTCTTCATGTCATTCCAGACAGACTGATGGTGATCAGATCTCAAATCTCACTGCATTATTACAATTAATGGCCAAATGAATGTTTGGAAATGTAAACTGATATTTCTTACTGACACACTACAGCAAAATATAGAAATAACTGACTTAAAACCATATTTTTAGCTGCATATTTATTAGCATATTTAGCTGCTGAAAATACTAGTGTTCTAATCATTTTTGCCAGCACTGTAACACACACTCTCATACTCACACCCCCACACACACACTCATACTCTCTCTCTCGATCACACACACACACACACACGTCTTGGTCAGCTTATCCCCTTGTGGGGACTCTCCATAGGCGTACTGGTTTTTATACTGTACAAACCGTATTTCTATTGCCCTACACCAACCCTACCCTAAACCTACCCCTCACAGGAGACTTTTAGATTTTCAAAAAACTTCATTATGTATGATTTATAAGCTTTTGTACCCATGGGGACACAATTAGTTCCCCACCGTGCCACGAGTCCCCATTGTCTGTGGTATTTCAGGTGTTAAGGTCCCCCCATAATATATAACTGTACACTCCTCACACTTTCTCACTCACTCACCCACACACACACTCCCACACACTCACTCTCACACACTCACACACTCTCTCTTTCTCTCTCTCACACACACTCACTCTCACTCTCACTTCTCTCTCTCTCGTGTCACTCACACTCACACCCACACATCACCTCACACTCACCACTATCTCTCTCTATCTCTCTCTCTCTCACACTCACACTCACACTCACTCTCACACCCACTATCTCTCTCTCTCACACTCACTCTCACACACTCTCACACTCACTCTCACTCACACTCACGTTCTCTCACTCACTCTCACTCTCACTCTAGCTCTCATCTCTCTCACTCACGTCTCACACACACTCTCACACTCGCTCTCACACACACACTCGCTCACACTCACACGCACACTCACGCGCACACTCACACCTCTCTCGTCCTCACATCTTACTCACTCTCACTCTCACCCTCACTCTCACACTCACACTCTCACACTCTCACTCTCCTCTCACACCTCACTCCACACTATCACCTCTCACACGCCACGCACACGCACACTCACACTCATCTCCCTCACACACAACACACACACCAGGTTTTACATTTGTGAAGAAGTTGGGACTTCTCCCATAGGCGTATGGATTTTTATACTGGACATACCGTATATTCTATTTGCCCTACAACCCCCCACCCCTAACCTACCCCTCACATGATCACTTTTGTGCTATTTTCAATTTCAATACACGCCATGCTGTGTGATTTATAAGCGTTTTGAAAAGTGGGGACATGGGGTAAGTCACTGAAAAAAAAGTCACCTTCTCCTTGTAATACCAATGTCATACCCTTGTCATTATACAAACGTATGTCCTCATTTGTCACAAAAACGAGCGCACACACACACACACACACACATCACCATGCACCCAACCCTCACGACACTCGCAGCACAAAAAAAACGCACTCACTCACTCACTCACTCCCACACTCACACACTCACACACACACAACACACAACACACAACACACCTCGGTCCCAGTCGATGGCCCTGGATGATAGTCTGACAGAGAGATGGAGAACGGGACTCGGTCCTGATGAACCAGAGCAAACAGGACTCCTACGGAGGAGGCAGGCCGCAGGGTCACATGAACACGGAGCGTCTGATTGTCTCCTACAGGACACAGGGTTATTACAGTTAACCAAGCTGAAACCATTGTTACTTGAAATGAAACAATTGTTAAATTAAATAAAATAAAATATTTTAGTTCAAGCTAGTTAGCCAAAGCAACATTTCTCATTTTCACTTAGTTTAACCTAATGTACTAAAACTAATACTGAAATAAAAAAAATTAAAATTAGAACTAATCGTCATAATAAAAATGACAAAAACAATAAAATTACTAAAACTTTAACTGAAATGAAAATGAAAAAAATAAAAAATAATTTAAAAAAATAATTAAATGTAGTTTTGTCATATTCACCCCCAATAAAACCACATCTACACATACCAGTGTTATTGTTAACGAAAACTAAACTGTTAAAAATCGTTTTTTTGCTAACTGAAATAAAATAAAATCTACATATTAAATGAAAACTTAAACTTCAAACTAAAAGGAAAATTTAGAAATGCTGCATTTGAAAGGAACTGAAATATATTTAAGTTGAAGTACTAAAATTAATTAAATTAAATAAAAAGAAATTGAAGTTAAATAATACTTTAAAAAACTAATAAAAATCACTCAAATTAAAATGAAAACTCAAAATATGAATAAATACTGTATCAGTATATAATTGTGACCCTGGAGCACAAAATCAGTCATAAGGGTCCATTTTCTGAAATTGAGATGTATGCATCATCTGAAAGCTGAATAAATAAGTTTTCCATTGATGTATGGTTTTTGTTAGGATAGGACAATATTTGGATAAAATCTGGATTCTGAGGGTGCAAAACAATCTAAATAATGAGAAAATCATCTTTAAAGTTGTCCAAATGAAGTTCTTAGCAATGCATATTACTAATCAAACATTAAGTTTTGATATATTTACGGTAGGAAATGTACAAAATATCTTCATGAACATGATCTTTACTTAATATCCTAATGTTTTTGGCATAAAAGAAAAATCTATATTTTTTACCCATTCAATGTATTTTTGGCTATTTTTACAAATATACCCCAGCGACTTAACACATGCTTTTGTGCTGCAGGGGGTCCACAGATATTATGTGGCACACGTGGTGCTGTGGTTGAAGTAGGCGAATCCGTGTCCAGGGTAGAAGGCGCTGTGGTCTTCGATGGCGTAACACTGCATGCGCTCGTTGTGCTGGACGGTGTCCTGAATAGAAGTGTCCTCACCGGTTAACCAGCGCCAGTCCTTCATACAGCCGTCCAGTCGAGGGTTAACCTAGGGTTGGACGATATGGCCAAAATCTTAATTTCAGTCGATACGATATAATTCCGATATCGATATGAACACTATTTAAAAAAGCCTCATAAAAAACGGCCACAACAGATGTCTGTACCTAAAAACTTCTGAAAAATGAATTTTCCAAGTTTATGAAACCTCCTCCTATAAAACTATATAAACGGCACGAGTAAATTAATGTTCTACTTTTATTTGTATTTAGCCTTCATACAAACAAGGAATATGAAATCACTGTCAAATAAACATCTCAGACTCACCTTATTAATATTAATATCTTTAACTAGGCTAACATACACGACCAGGCAAATGTTTTGAACAGTAAGATTTTTAATGTTTTTAAAGAGTTCTCTTCTGCTCAGCAAGCCTGCATTTATTTGATTCAAAGTACAGCAAAAGCAGTAATATTGTGAAATATTTTACAATTTAAAAATAACTGCCTTTCTATTTGAATATATGTTTAAATGTAATTTATTTCTGTGATGTTTCAGCAGTCATTACTCCAGTCTTAAATGTCACATGATCCTTCAGAAATCAATATAATATGCTGATCTGCTGCTCGAGAAATATTTATTCCTATTATGTTGAGTATAATTTTTTCAGGTTTCTTTGATGAATAGAAAGTTCAGAGTAGGGTGAAAAACACTTATTGTGGACATTTTTATTCATTTTATTAATTTTTATACATTTTATATGCTGTTAGTGTTGATGATTGCATTATTTTTCATATGCATATGCTTACATATGAGATCGGTCGTTTCTGCGTCTTCATGGTCTGTGTTTTTGATCGAGTGATTTTAGACTCATTCAGGAGATGCGTGATAGCGCCCCCTAGCGCATAACAGTGAGAACACGGAAACCCGGAAAATTCCGGTTAAAGTCGAGTTAATTTATTTATTTTGTCATGTCAGATTATGACGCTGAAGCTCACCCTGCTGACCATCCCGTCGTCTCTGAAGGGAACGCCGCCCACCGTCAGGTTGAGCTCATGCATGCCTTTATTCAGCGTGAACAGATCTCCGTTCACTGCGATCTTCATCACCGCCTCCCTGTCAATCTTGATGACGAGGCTCCGCCCCTGTTCCTCCACCGAGATCTGAGCGGACCAATCAGGAGACACGATTATTTCTATAGTGCCTTATACAATACAAATCGATTCAAAGTAGCTTTACAGAAACAAACAGGAAGTAACATTTGCAAAATTCATCAATTATGAAACTAATTAAATTCAGCTATAAAGAAACTTTACAGAAGACAATAGTCATTATTCAGATTGATTCAGTTTCATCAAAACGTGCATCAAAAGTACATTTTAGATTTTCTAAAATACCTTTTTAAAATGTTTACATTTAAGGAATAAATTGAAGGGAACACTACGTTAATCTTGTTTTCTGATCAAATAGTCTACTGACATTACGCACACGCTTTGACAGTGTTGCTTATGTAATTCAACTTTCAGCAGATCTCATACTTTACTTTTTAAAACTTTTAAAAGTAAAACCGCCTCATGCAACATTTAATGTAACTTTTGTGAATTTAAGACTTGCTTCTCTGATTTAGGAGCTTTTTAAGGCCTTCATTTGTGGAAGGGAAAGTTAAGACGTTTTAAAACATGCAGAAATACTGAAGATGACCTGATGCTTTTTTTTATGCCTGGATTTATTCATTCATTAAAAAGACAAAATGCAATTCACACAGACAATGACTAGAATGCATGGTATTTCCGAACAAACTTTCGAACTTTTGGTATTTTCGTGGGATATGAATTCGTAAGGTGGTGTTAATGTTCTGAGAAAGACTCTTTGGAAGGCTGAAATGATTTTTTAAAAAATCAGAAAGATTATAGAGAGAAAAAAAATCAGAGAGAGTTTCAAGAGTTTTGTAGCGAAATACACAAACAGACAATTATTCTGAACAGGATTGTAAAATGTTTCAAGCCAAACTCGAACCTGCATCTCCCATGAGCTCAATGTGACATATATGAACGGCTCTGTGTCTCAATGGTGTGTCTGTTATTAGTGTGACCCCTGCAGTGACCTCTGACCTTATGCCACTGGCCGTCGTTGACCTGTGGTCCACTGCTGGTCACTCGACTCACAGCTCCGTACTTCAGCTGCAGCTCCAGCTTCCCATGATGCATCACCAGAACAATCCAGGAGCTGTTCAAGTGGCCGCCGGCGAAGAAGATCACGCCCTCAGGGTCATAGGTCCTGAGGTCAAACTCTGCCGTGAATCTGAGGAAGTCAGCATCAAACGAGACGTCACAGTAACTCTAATGAGAGAGCTTTTGGTTCAACAGATTGATCTCACAAAGTGGCTCTCGTGTTTTCCTGTGATGTTTGTTTTATCTGCTTATTTACTTACAGCTGAGATCAAAAAGAATCTGCAAATGTTAATTATTTTACCAAAATGAGAGGGATCATACAAAATGCATGTTATTGTTTATTTATTACTGACCTGAATAAGATATTTCACAAAAAATATGTTGAATTTATAAAATGCCTCTTAGGTCTGTGTTTGTTAGCTGAAATGATCACAGTCGGTGTGTTTTTTGGTTAGGATATTTGTTCCACGAGTTCCCTTGTTTTCCTGAACAGTTAACTGGCCCCATGCTGTTCGTCACGAAAAACCCCCGCGCCCACAAATTCTTTGTTTTGCAGCATTTTTGTGGTATTTGACGAACCCTTTTCCGCAGGACTGTATGAATTTTGAGGATGCATCGTTTCACACTGGGACACTGAGGGCTCATACGCAGCTATTACAGAACGTCAGAGACGCGCGTGATGCTCCATAAGGAGAACCATCATTAACAGCCTTTTGAACAGAAAGTAGATGTGTACATTTTTCTTATTTTGCCTAAATATCATATTTTTTTCATTTAGTGCTGCCCTTCAGAGGCTACAGAAGATAGTTACATGTTTCCCAGAAGACAAAATAAGAAAAATGTACACATCTCCATTCTGTTCAAAAGTTTTCACCCCCCGGCTCTTAATGCATGGTTTCTCCTTCTGGAGCATCAGTGAGCATTTGAACCTTTTGTAACAGTTGCGTATGAGTCCCTCATTTGTCCTCAGTGTGAAAAGATGGATCTCTAAATCATACAGTCATTTTTGGAAAGGGTTCAAATACTCAAAAATGCTGCAAAACCAAAGAATTTGTGGGCGCTGGGGGTTTTTCTGAAGAACAGCAGCAGTTTAACTGTTCAGAACAAACAAGGGACTCGTGAACAACTATCACTAAACACAAAAAACAGCTGTGGATCATTCAGCTAACAACACAGTACTAAGAGTCAAGGGGATGAAAACTTTTGACGGGTTCAAGTTAGAAATTTCTTGTGGACTATATTTAAACATCTTTATGTGAAATATCTTATTCAGATCAGTACTAAATAAAAAAAACATGCATTTTGTATGATCCCTCTTATTTTTGTAAAATAATTAACATTTTGCAGATTCTGAAAGGGGGGTGTAAACTTTAGACAGCAACTGTATCAGTCTTTTTCCTTTCCGAGATGTTGGTCTCATTTTTATTAGCTGCTGTTATTGTACAGTACTTTGGTCAACCTTGTGTTGTTTTAATTTTGCTCTATAAATAAAATAAAGCCAATAAGATATTACCGTGCGCTGCTCACCCCCGTCCTGAACCCTGCGCGGAAGCCAGTCGGCCCACCGACTCCCCGCGACATGCGTCCGAGTACAGCGAGCGGAGTTTTTCTCCTCATGTCCAGCGACCGGTGTAAGCTCGATGGGCTTCAGACAACAGAGCGGAAGATGAGCCAAACGCTTCCTCAACATAGTTTTTTATAATTTTATTAGTTTTTCACTGCCAGTTAAGTCGTTAGTTAAATCCAGGGTTATTACTTAACTAAATCTAAAATTAAAACCATATAAAAAAACAAAAATTTAATTACTGAAATGTAATACAATGTTAGACCGAAATAAATACAATAAAAACATTCTACTTTACTGCAACTACTTTCCAAGGCAACATTTTCCTCTTTAATTCAGTTAACTGTATGTATTAAAATAACTAAACTGAAAAAAAAAAAAAAAATCTGTCATCTATAAACTACTAAACTGTAAAAAAACATGCAACCAAATTACTAAAACTGTAAGAATCCGAAAAAAACGATATATTATATTAATAAAAATATAAATAGAATAAAAAGCATAGCAATATCTCAAGTACTAAAAATAACACTGCTAAGTTTGATCCAAGTCAGTGTTTTTTAGAATCATAAATGACAGAATTATTAATTATAGTTTAGTGTTATTATTAGTGATGACAGTCCCAGCTGGACATGATTGGTTTGTAAGTATTAAAATAAATTAATGAAACTTCTGAGCTTTAAAAATCATTCGGATCTTCGATATTAATAGATTACATATTCATTGCAACATAAAATGTCTTTACTGTCACTTTTGATATAATGAATCCTTGCTGAATGAAAGTATTAATTTCTTTAAAAAATTAAAAAGTCATACTGAACACAAAATTCATATATATAAAAATCATAGCACAAAAATACAAAAATGGCCATATTACAAAATATAACATTAAAAAGTGAATAATTCACCCCTTGTTTTTCTAAAAAAAAAAAAAAAAAAAATAAAAAAAAGAAACATGTCCTACAGCGACATCAGCTGGTAAAGTTACGCCTCCCTGATTCCTTGGTTTTGAACAGACCCCCCCCACCGCGGCCATGAGTGTTTGGGGTAATTGAGAATGAATGGGGTAAGTCATGTGAGAGGAGGCAATGCCTCCATCGTGATATGTTTGGATATGGCTGGTTATGTTCAGCTGTGATTGGTTCATGTAATAAATCCCGCCTCTTGTGTTCGTGAATCAGTCTGAATGAACAATATAATGACTAATTTTTAAAAAAGTAAGTAAACAACTCACACAACACTTAGATAGAACTACTGTGTGTGTGTGTGTGTGTGTACAAGAGAGAGAGAGAGTGTGTGTGTGTAAGAGAGAGAGAGTGAGTGTGTGTGTGTGTGTGCGTGGGTGAGTGAGTGTGTGTGTTTGTGTGTGAGAGAGACTGTGTGTGTGAGACTGTGTGTGAGAGTGTGTGTGTGTGTTGTTTGTGGTCGAGAGAGAGTGTGATTGTTTTTGTGCGTGCGAGCGAGAGAGAGTGGTGTGTGTGTGTGTGAGAGAGAATGTGAGTGTGTGTGTGTGAGTGAGTGTGTGTGTTTGTGTGTGTGTGGGTGAGAGAGAGAGGGTGAGTGTGTGTGAGTGATAGATGAGAGAGAGTGTGTGTGTTTGTGTGTTTGTGTGAGTGAGTGAGTGAGTGTGTGTGGTGTGTGTGTGGGTGAGTGATGAGTGTGTGTGTGTGTGTGTGTTGTGTGTGTGTGTTTGTGTTTGTGTGTGAGTGATGTGTGTGTGTGTGTGTGTGTTTTTGTGAGTGAGTGTGTGTGTGTGTGTGGTGAGTGAGTGAGTGTGTGTGTGTGTGGTGGTGGGTGAGGAGTGTGTGTGTGTGTGTGTGAGTGAGTGAGTGTGTTGTGTGTGGTGTGGTGAGTGAGTGAGTGTGTGTGTGGTGTGTGTAGAGAGAGCTTGGGAGTGGTGTTTGTGTGAGAGAGAGAGAGGTGCGTGTGTGTGTGTGTGTGTGTGTGTGAGTGAGTGAGTGAGTGTGTGTGTGTGTGTGTGTTTGTTTTTGTGTGTGTGTGTGTGTGTGTGTGTGAGAGAGAGAGTGTGAGTGTGTGAGTGAATGTGTGTGTGTGAGGAGAGAAGAGAGTTAGTGTCTGTGTGTGTGTGTGTTTGTTGGTAGTGAGTGATTGGTGTGTGTGGTGTGTGGGGAAGTAGTGAGTGGTGTGGTGTGAGTGAGTGAGTGAGTTGTGGTGGGTTTGTGGAGTTAGTAGAATGTGTGTGGTGTGTGTGTGAGAGAGAGAGTGTGAGTGTGTGTGTGTGTGTGAGAGAGAGAGAGTGTGTGTGTGTGTGTGTGTGTTTTTTTTTTTGTGTGTTTGTGTGTGTGTGTGTGTGTATGTGTGAGTGTGAGTGTGTGTCTGTGTGTGTGAGAGAAGAGAGTGTGAGTGTGTGAGGGTGTGTGTGTGTGTGTGTGTGTGTGTGAGTGAGTGTGTGTGTGTGTGTGTGTGTGAGACCTGTAGTAGTTTGTCAGTGGTTGTGTGTGTGTGTGTGTGAGTGTCCTAGTGTGTGTCCTGTTTGTGTGCTGCGAGCGACGTGAGTGCCAGTGAGTGAGTTTGTGTGTGAGTGTGTGTGTGTGTGTGTGTGTGTGTGTGAGATCACCTCACAGCTCCTGAAGTCTTGTCCCAGTCTCTTCCCCTGCCGTCCGTCACAGTAGCAGCGGAAACTTCCGGGTGTGTTCACACACTCCTCCTCACACACGTGCGTCTCACACTCGTCCACGTCTGACCGGAACAACAGGAGCATGAGCTCAAACACACTCAATACTCACATTCATCAACATCAGGGCTCATATTCACTAAACATTTGATCTTATCACTAAGATTTTTCCTAAATAGCAGTCAAAGTTTTTATCTGAGAGTTTCTCTTAAACCCTGTTCACAAAGCTGCTGAGACAAACTTGTACTGAGTCTTAAGCTCAGAGTGAGGGGGCGGGGCTGAGCTCGTTGTTATGGTGATGTCATCATGCTTATTAACTATATTAAAGCGCGATATTATGTTTCTAAAAAAAAGTTTTGTTCCGAGGCAGATTGTTGGAAACATCTATTTTAGGATAGTTTGTGGCTTCACTGCTCCTAACCTTCCTCTAGTTTTAGAGCGAAAACGCTTCGTGAAACACTCTTAGAGCAAACATTTAGGAGTCCTACATTTAGGTCTGACACGCACATTATTTTGAAGATTTTCTCCTAAATCGGCGAGCTATCAGCTACTTTTAGCCTGAAGATGTTTTGTGAATACAGGCCCAGATCAACACTTTCAGCTCTCACTAATCTAGAAACACAGCATTTATAACCTAATCTGAGAGTCATTCTTCTCCTGCTCTGTGTGTGCTTCAGAGTCAGCAGGGACTGACCTGGACTGAAACACACACGTTATATCATCCTGTTTCTTGTTTTGGATGTAATGGTGCGTGCTGATATACATGAGAATATACACTGTGGAAATATGATTGTAACACTGATGACGGGAATCCTAAAAGATGAACCACAAACGAGCTGGAGGAATGTTCCTCGGTCGACTGTGTAAGAACTGAAGAGGATCTGTCGAGGCGTTATGTAAGCAGTTTCCTCTCAACAGTAACGACTAGGTGACGAGCCACAAAAAAAGTCATGTTCCCAAAAGAGCATCATGTAATGAGATGGAAACGTCCTGTGCTGCTGAGACTGAGACGAGGAACATTATGAAGAAATCTCCGCTCCTTCAGACTGAGACAGAGCAGGGCTATCCTCCTTAGCTGAAACTAAAAGCAGAAGAAATAAAAATGTCATATTAAAATAAAATAATGCTAACTGAAATCATTTTTTTTTTTATATTTTCCAAGGCAACTTTTCTCATTTTCATTTCGTTTAGCATGATGTCCTAGCACTAACTACAACGAAAAAAACTCATGGTACATTTTTTAACAAAAAAAAAATCTAAACAAAAAATAAAAAAAGTTAACTGAAAAAAAAAATATATATATTATTTTCCAAGGCAACTTTTCATATTTTCATTTAGTTTAGCACGATGACTTAAAATAACTAAAACCAAAACTGAAGTGAAACTATATAGACATAAAACACACGTAAAAATAAAAATGACAAAAACCAAATGACGTACTCTAAAACAAATGAAACACATAAAATATGAATGGTAACCTAATAGAAGAAAAAAGGCACATTTCTAATTTCATTAATTATTAAAAAATTTAATTGTTTTAATATTTATTGAAAGATTTATAAAAAAAATTTAAATGACAAAAAACACTCAACAAAATGACTAAACCTTAAACTACAATTAAAAAAATTCATATAAACTATAATAGGATAGTTTTTATAACACGTATAAATACGTTTACATGCGACCAAATAATCGGTTCGTAATCGGACTGAAAAGCCTTCACGTACACCTGAATCGATCCTACTGAGATCATCTGAAGGGAAATTTCGATAGAATTTGAAAACAGAAACTGAAAGGACGGTGTCATGTGCAATGACTACAACGACTCCTTGTGCATACAAAAATCTCACTGGATTGTTACAATTAATGGCAAAATTAATGTTTGTTTGGAAATGTAAACTGATATTTCCCACTGACACACTACAGCAAGAGATAGACATAACGGACTTAAAGACACTGTTAGCTGCTGGAAACACTGGTGTTGTAATGGTTCTGCTGCTCCGAGCTCCATCTCGCTGGACGCTAGGATCCTGGAGACTCACCTGCACAGCTCTGGGTGATGTTGTCATAGACGAACCCATCCTCACACAAGCAGGCGAAGCTCCCGTCGAGGTCTGAGCAGCGCGCAGATCCGCAGACGTCTGGAGTCTCCACACACTCGTCCACATCTGTGGAGAAACCAGGAGATGAACCCCTGCGATTCACTGAGTCACAAATCAGACGCACAGCTGCTAACCATGTTTTGATTAATAATCAGTTTTCATTCTGGAGGAGAAAGTATTTGCAGCAGTGAATAAACTGCCATATTATTAACAAGAACATCATTCTTATATATTATATATTAAACTAAAAATAATTGGATGAAATTAATTTAAAAAAAAACTAGATTTCCTCCAAAGCACATTCATTGCATTCAGAGTACAACCTTGCTTTGCAGCGCTTGCTGTTTTTGCAGAGTTTACCAACGCAGTTAAAAAAACAACAACGAACGAAAATGCAGTAATAATAAATTGTTAAAAAGAAGTTTTTCTAATTAAGAAAAATTATAAATATAAAAATATTATTATTTAATCCAATTCCTTTTATATTAATTTTTTTACTAATTACGAACTTATTTTTACAATTTATTTATAATTGCATTTTTTACATGTCTTTAACATGTGTCTTTTTGATAATGAATTTTTTTTAATTTAAATAAAAAATTATAAATTAGAATAAAAATATTATTATTAATCCAATTTTTTGTTTTTTTTTGTTTAAACTTATTAGTTAAATTTATTATTCAAAAAGACATACACTGCATTCAAAATACACAGTTCCTGCCAAATCAAACCCACCCACTGTGCATATCCAGCATAGTTTACACAAAGTAGGTAAAAAATATCAAACAAGTAAAAAAATGTTTAAACATTATTTAAAAATATGGTTTCTGCTACAATATAATATATTAAAGGATTAGGTTGAAAATAATATTTTAAATCGTTTTTAGTTTTAAAGTGTAGATATTAAAATATTATATTATAAAACGAATTTATCCAAAAAGCCCTATGCTACAATCAAAGTCAAACCCTGTTATCGCCCTGAACTAAAATTATAATATTGTTTTTATTTAAATACGAAAATAATTAAAATGTATAAAATTAATAAACCTTAAAAATAAAATTTTGTTTAAATAAAAATATAGAGCATACAAAACAGCAATATAATGAATAATACATACTATATAATTACTGTACTTAATTATCATTACCATATTGGACTTATTATATTCCACATTTGTCATTTTATTCCACTTTAATTAATTTTATATTTGATCTAAACTACCATTTTTACTGGTATAGTTTTATATTATTATTTACATGTGTTATATTGTTATTTTTTATTTTATTGATATATAGGTATGTATTTATTTATTATCTTTTCTTTCTTTCTTTTTTGAGAGCAATTGTAACATGGAAAGCAATTTTCCTTTGTGATTAATAAAGTTTTTTGAATCTTGAATAAAAATGTAATAATATTGTAATGTAAGAGATCCTGCATAAATTAGGTTTTTATACATGATTTTTAATTTTAGAATGATCATATCTGGAGTGCAACACTAAGCTAAATTTGAGTTTCAGAAGTGTTTGTTTTTGTGTTTGTCAGATTTTCCAGCCCTCACACTCACCCAGACACATGTGGTGACCCGAGAGCGTGTATCCATGACGACAGGAGCAGCGGTAACTGCCCATGGTGTTGTTACAGTGGTGCTCACATCCGCCGTTCGCTCTGCTGCACTCATCCACATCTGCAAATCACAAGCACACACACGCGCCGTTAGCCAATCAGGAGCAGCTCGGGACTCGGGATTGGCTGGAGCGGCGCCGGTGGGCGGAGTCAGTGTTGGACGGCGGGCAGAAAGTCACTCACTTTCCTCTGAACGTGAATCATCAGAGACGTGAGACGTGACTGACACTCTGCGGGTTTGATGAGTCACGGTTCAATACAGGCTACACACACACATCCACTGAGAAAACGCTAGACTCCCCAGCAGCGCATTGCTACACAGTTGCTAAGGTGTTCTGAATGGTTGTTAACATGTTGCTAAGGTGTTCCAACTGATTGCCAAGGCAGTGATTGCCAAATTTGTAGCTATGTGGCTGCTAGAGTGTTCTAACTTGTTGCTAAGCAGTTGCTAGGGTGTTCCGACTGATTGCCAAGGCAGTGATTGCCAAATTTGTTTCTATTTGGTTGCTAGGGTGTTCTAACTTGTTGCTAAGCAGTTGCTAGGGTGTTCAGACTAATTGCCAAGGTAGTGATTACCAAATTTGTAGCTATGTGGTTGCTAGAGTGTTCTAACTTGTTGCTAAGCAGTTGCTAGGGTGTTCTGAGTGATTATTCTAACAACCATATAGCAACAGGTGTTGTTACATGGTTGCTAAGGTGTATTATTTGGTTAACACACTGCTAAGCAGTTTCTAGGGTGTTCCGACTGATTGCCAAGGCAATGATTGGCCAAATTTGCTGCTATGTGGTTGTTAGGGTGTTCTAACTTGTTGCTAAGCAGTTGCTAGGGTGTTCAGACTAATTGCCAAGGTAGTGATTACCAAATTTGTAGCTATGTGGTTGCTAGAGTGTTCTAACTTGTTGCTAAGCAGTTGCTAGGGTGTTCCAACTGCCAAGGTAGTGATTGCCAAATTTGCTGCTATGTGGTTGCTAGCTTGTTGCTAAGCAGTTGCTAGGGTGTTCCGACTGCCAAGGTAGTGATTGCCAAATTTGCTGCTATGTGGTTGCTAGGGTGTTCTAGCTTGTTGCTAAGCAGTTGCTAGGGTGTTCCGACTGCCAAGGTAGTGATTGCCAAATTTGCTGCTATGTGGTTGCTAGGCTGTTCTAGCTTGTTGCTAAGCAGTTGCTAGGGTGTTCCGACTGCCACGGTAGTGATTGCCAAATTTGCTGCTATGTGGTTGCTAGGGTGTTCTAGCTTGTTGCTAAGCAGTTGCTAGGGTGTTCTAGCTTGTTGCTAAGCAGTTGCTAGGGTGTTCCGACTGCCAAGGTAGTGATTGCCAAATTTGCTGCTATGTGGTTGCTAGCTTGTTGCTAAGCAGTTGCTAGGGTGTTCTAGCTTGTTACTAAGCAGTTGCTAGGGTGTTCTGAGTGATTGCCAAGGTGTTGCTATGTGGGTTGCTAAAGTGTGCTAATTTGTTGCTATGTGCTTGCTAGGGTGTTCTAACTGGTTGTTAAGCAGTTACTAGGGTGTTCTGGGTGATTGCCAAGATGTTGCTATGTGGTTGCTAAGGTGTTCTAATATGCTGCTATGTTCAATTCAATTCAAGTTTATTTGTATAGCGCTTTTCACTATCAAATCGCTTAAACAGAAATTATTGCTACAATTTTTGTTGCCAGGGTGTTGCTATGTGGTTGAAAAGGTGATCTAATTTGCTTCAATGTAGTTGCTAGGGTGTTCTGGGTGATTATCCTAACAATGGGTGTTGTCATGTGATCTAAATGGTTGTTAACATAGTTGCTATGCAGTTGCTAGGGTGTTCCGAGTGATTGCCAAGGCACTGCTATGTGGTTGTTAAAGCGTTCTAACTGGTTGATAAGCAGTTGCTAGGGTGTTGTGGGTGGTTTTTAAGTAGTGATCGACCGATATTGATATTTTATAACCGATACCAATTATTTGCATGTTTATGTGCCCGATAACCGATATGCAGAACCGATATTTATTTACTGTTATAAAGTAAATAAATGACTGAGTGAAGTAAGAACATACTTCACTTTGGTTTTTCCTCCTTTGCAGTCTTAAAAAAAGTGTTGAAAATTAGCAGTCTTTCATGTTAAATTTAATCTTCACATTACAACAATAAAAAAACATTTTATTTATAAAAAGCATAAACGGCAACAACACTAATATTAACAGTAAGCAAAATAAATGTAGAATGTCTAGTGTTTTCAAATGGAGAAAATAAATAACGGAAAGGAGTCATATCAACTTAATTTTAAACTACAGTTTTAGTAGGTTTATAAGCTGTTTAATAGGCTAAAGAGTGAAGAATAATTCACTGGATAATATTCTCTGGAATATTGAAATATAACAAACAAAACATCGTATTTTATTGCATTTCTCAACTGGCATGTTATATCAGAATTACTAATAATGGTTTTGTTGTTCTAGATTATGAAATGCCTGCTGACAGTGTGGTTTATCTGTGCATTTACACAGAACTATACTCAAACTGCGATCGCTCGTGCAGATAATAAATGATTAATTTCCATAGAGTTGTATTTATTTAATCTTGTTAAAAGTTACATGCGGTGGTTGTGCTGGAGCATTTCCTGAGCAACAACCCGGTGAGTGAACAGCGATATGAAAGCGGCTTCACGAGACTAATGATGAGCATAGTGTTTTTATTTCCAACATGCGCTCATTCATGGCTGTAATATTTAATTAATGCAAAGTTACGTCTTTATTGGGAGAGGACTTGACGGATTATCTACGTGACTGTGAGTTGGTCTCTATTTCTTAGAGCAAAGCTGCATAAACTGCATATCAGGCATTTATGTAATACAACTAATTTGTGCGTTAATGGCTGTTATGTTAAATAAAGTTTACTAACTACAGTAAATCAAGTACCCGTGCACGCCACTGTTGTTGTCTTGTTTCCCCTCAGACGCGCTGCAATGGTGATCCTGCGCGCAATTCTCAAAACATCCACAAGATGGCGGTGTTTATAGGTGAATCCGATATTACAAAACCGATATCCGATTATTGTAAAATGCTTAAATATCGGGAAAAATTAATATATAAATGAATCACTACTTCGCAGAATCTAAATGAATCATCACTGCCACAAGATGACAGCGGTTCTACTGGGATGTTTTGGCTTCACTTTTCTATAGTGGAAGGAATTGTAGACACATGCGCATTTTTTACAGTCTACGGTTAAGATACTGTCTGTATGAACTGCATTTTCATAGTTTTTGAATAAATGATCCAGAGAATAATATTCATCAGCATCTTTAACCTGAATGCGAGTGTCTGAACAGCTGATGTGTGTCTGTACCTTTCTCACACCTGACACCGCTCCATCCTGTGAAACAATGACATTGGAATTTGCCCTTTTTGTCCTCACAGCGCACCGTCCCGTAAAGATTGCAGGGGTTCGGGGAACATTGGTCTGGAATGTCTGCGGGACAGAGAGAGAGAGAGAGAGAATCATAATCACAGTAAAACACAACTAGTCAGAAACACATTCAGCTTCGGTAACGTTCTGTTTGAAACACATCGGATATGAAATCCTATAACATCCTGTGACTAGATGCTTTATTCCTGTAGCTGTAACAAGCGATTCATCATAAAGAGGCAATAAACACGAGAAGTGCTAGTAATGCAAAGTTCCAGACATCTTTTAGAACAGTACGAGCTAGAACAGGGACTGGTTAACCAGCATTAAACACCTGTGTGAACTACTGCATGATTTTAGAAATGCTGCATTACTTAAACAGCAGCCAGTTTGGTAACACTTTACAATAAGGTTTCATTAGTTAATTACATTAGTTAACATGAACTAACCATGAGCAACACATTTGTTTTTTGTTTTTCTAAATAATATATTCATCTTAATCAATGTTATTTTCAACATTTACTAATACATTATTAAAATCAAAAGATGTATCTGTTTATATTATTTAATGGACCTAACACGAACTAACAATAAACAGTTGTATTTTTATGAACTAATATGTGACTCTGGACCACAAAACCGGTCACTTTTTTAAAAATACATGAGCTGAATAAATGAGCTTTCCATTGATGTATGGTTTGTTAGGATCGGACAATATTTGAAAATCTGGAATCTGAGGGTGCAAAAAAATCTAAATATTGAGGAAAATCATCTTTAAAGTTGTCCAAATGAAGTCCTTAGCAATGCATATAACTAATAAATTAAGTTTTTATATATTTACGGTGGGAAATTTACAAATTATCTTCATGGAACATGATATTTACTTTAATATCCTAATGATTTTTGGCATAAAAGAGAAATGTATAATGGACCCATACAATGTATTGTTGGCTATTGCTACAAATATCCCCCAGCGACTTAACACTGCTTTTGTGCTGCAGGGACACACATATTTTATGTTTTGTACAGCATATTGGTCAACTAACTGTTGTTTTTAATTGTGCTTTATGTTATAAATTGCTTTGCCTTGCTCATCTTTTGTGAATGCTAGTTAATGCATTAACTAAGGTTACGTAATGAGATCTTATTGTAAAGTGTTACTAACATGTAGATGACATCAGCTGAAAATGCAAGCCATTTGAAAGGTGAAGCAAGTTATTAAATAGTGCTGAAAGATTCTGAGGACATTCGTGGTTCTTTATAATAACGCCACTGATGAATCTTTCACTCTATAGAACATGCATTAAAACAGTACACAGTACTTTGAGCTCTGTGTTTGGACGACTCTCCAGTTTGATGCGTTTGCTGATGGTGCTCGAGCAGCAGAAGCACATCTGAGCACAGAGGAGAGAGACGAGAAGAGCTCAGAGACGCAGCATCTCTCGCTCTGACTCAGGGATTCTGCCGGACACAGACTGACCAATCACAGCGCAGCACGAGGCTGCCTCCGAATCAGCAGAAATGAGTCGAGGAGGACGAGCCTCCAGCAGACGTCATGAGGATTGTCACACACAAACACACACTCACTCACTCACTCACTCACACACACACACACCCACACACACAAACACACACACACTCATCACTCACTCACACACACACACACACCCACACATACACCCACACGGTTTACATTTGTGAAAGTGTGGACTCTCCATAGGCGTAATGTTTTTTATACTGTACAGACCGTATATTCTATTGCCCAACACCAACCCTACCCCTAAACCTACCCCTCACAGGAGACTTTCTGCTATTTCAGATTTTCAATACACTCCTTTCTGTGTGATTTATAAGCGTTTTGAAAAATGGGGACATGGGGCTATGGCCCTGAAAAGTTACCTTCTCCTTGTAATACCTATGTTATACCTTTGTCATTATACACATTTATGTCCTCATTTACAGTCACAATAACGCGTACACACACACACCCCTCACACACCACCAACTGTTTTTGAACAGTAAGATTTTTAATGTTTTTTTAAAGAAATCTCTTATGCTCAACGAGGCTGCATTTAATTGATCAAAAACACAGTAAAAACAGTAACATTGTGAAATTTTTTACATTTTAAAATAAGTGTTTTCTATGTAAATATATGTTAAAACGTAATTTATTTCTGTGGTGCGCAGCTGTATTTTCAGCATCATTCCTTCAGTCTTCAGTGGCACATGATCTTCAGAAATCAGAATAATATGCTGATCTGCTGCTCGAGAAACATTTATTATTATTAATAATATTTAAAACAGTTGAGTAAATTTTTTCAGTATTCTTTAAAGAATAGAAAGACAGCATTTACTGAAATTAAAAAGCTTTTGTACATTATACACTATGCCATTCAAGCTTAGAGTCTGTACATTTTTTTTTTGGGGGGGGGGGGGGGGGGGGGTGGGGGGGGGGGGGGGGGGTGTGTGGGGGGGAGGGGGGGGGGGGGGGGGGGGGGGGTGGGGGGATTATAAATTAATACTTCTTCATCCAGCAAGGATGCTTTAAATTGATCAAAAGGGATGATAAAGACATTTATCATGTTACAAAAGATTTCCTATTTCATATAAATGCTGTTCTTTTGAAATTTCTATTCAACAAAGCATCCTGAAAAAGTCTGCTCGGCTGTTCTCAACATTGATAATAATCATAAATGTTTCTCGAGCAGCAAATCAGCATTTTAGAATGATCTCTGAAGGATCATGTGGGCATTGAAGACTGGAGGAATGATGCTGAAATACAGCTGCGCATCACAGAAATACATACATTTAAACATATTCCCCAGAGAAAACCGTTATATTAATTGTAATATTACTGTTTTACAGTATTTTGATCAAATAAATGCAGACTTGATGAGCAGAAATACTTCTTCTTTAAAAACATTAAAACATCAAAAACATTTGACTGGTCGTGTGGACAGACAGACAGACAGATGATAGATGGATGGATGGATGGATGGATGGCGACAAACAGACAGACCGATGTGGTCATCACTGGGACGCAGGTGATCAAATCCTGTTTCTTCTCTCAGAGTCTCCAATTCTCCAATACTGCTGAGGCAGTAATAGAATCAACATCTCCATCAGCATCAGCGATTATTCGGCAAACATCATCTCAATAGATATCTATAATATAATTATACTACTTATATATATGAATCATTCAACCTTTATTACAAAACAATTCACAACACACCGCAAAGAAGTTTGAGACACCCTGCAGCAGACTCCCCTGATACTTTCTGTAGAAATATTCCTACAAAAGACAAGAAGCCGAGAAATGCCCTGATTATAACCGTATAACAGGTTTTGTTAGTTATGAAGACCACTGAGAACGGCACAGACATTCCGTCCTGACACTCAGCCCATGTTTTGTCTTACATGAGGGTGGATAATGTGTCTTGTCTCTGAGTGGTATAAAGGACCACCTACACACACACACCACAGACACACACACACCACTGCAGGACAACACACACATACACACACACCACACAGACACACACACACACACACCCTCTCACACACACTCTCTCACACACTCTTACACACACACACACAGACACACACAATAGACAGACAAACACACACACACACACACACACACATAGACCAACACACACACACCCACAACCACACACACACAACACAGACAAACACCACACACACACACAAACACACACAACAACACACACACACACACACACATCTGTCACACACACACACACAACACACACAGACACACACCACACCACACACCAGAACACACACAGACAAACACACACACCCACACACACACACACACATATATATTATACACACACACACACATACATACAGACAAACACACAGACACACACACAGACAAACACACACACACACACACTCTCTTTCTCTCACACACACACACACCCACACAACACCACACACACACACACACATGAGAACAAACCCACACCACACACCCACACACAGATACAAACCTCACACACATCAGACAAACACACAGACAGCCACACAGACAAACACCCACACACTCTCCCACACACCCACACTCACACACACACACACACACACACACAGAGACAAACACACACACACACACACACACACACACACACACACACACACACACACACACACACACACACACACACACACACACACACAAACACACACACACACACACACACACACACACAACAAACCCACACACACACACACACAAACAAAAACACAAACACAAACACAAACACACACACTCACACACACTCACGCTCTCACACACAGACACCACACACACACACACCACACTGCATATGTATAAGGTTGATAAAACTACAGAAGACTTCCGTCTCATTATGTACACTAATATCCCTGCAGTATTAATACAACAGCATTAACGAGAGCAAATGATTCATGTGTGACCCCAGCGCTAATCGATGTCAAGTCATGCAACTCTTAAACTAGCTTCACGGGTGAGTAAGCCGGTAACCGGCATGCTGACTCACTCACACACACTGCAGTGAGAAATCTGCAGCGTCAGAGAAGCCGGTCGCATGCGCTGCGGGTGAATAATGCATGCAGCGAGTGGAAATCCAACATCTCTGACACGCAAACCTGCTTCTCGTCGCCTCATTTCACTCTCAGCACACCCTAGTAAAAAATAAATACATTCATTTCATACTAAGTATAGTTCAAAACTATTAACATGTTTACTGACAGATAACTCGAGACTTACTGATATAAAAATTATAATTAAACTTTATTTGGAGTACTACTTGTGCACAATGCACATTTCTTAATATTAAGACTAAAATGTGTTTTAATGTCACTTTTGATGAGGATTGCATGATCTTTGAATATCGGTCTTTAAATGTAAGATATTTAAAGTGTACTTACAACAGCTGCACTTCAGCACGATACTTCAGTATATCTTTAATTGGACTTCAGCGCTACTTCCGCACAATTAAAGTTCATTAAGTACAAAATTAGTTGTTCCAATTTAGCAGACTTTAAGAATAACACATTAGTATACCAAAAGTGCAATTGCAGGGTATTTTTTTTATTGAGTACATAAATATGTAAATGTATTTGTAGCATACTTTGCATGAAATAAACGTATTTCAAATACATTTTAGTATATTTATTTTTCACTAGGGGAGACACTGCAAAAGATATTTTCTTCCTTAGTATTTATGTCTTGCTTTCTAGTATAATTTCTAAAAATTCCGGAATCAGGATGCATTTAAATAATCTTAACTCAAAGGCTAAACAAGATTATTTTTCTTACCACACTGGCAGATATTTTTTACTTGTTTTAAGCAAAAAAAGTTAAAAAAATTTCAGAAAACAAGACATAATATCTGAAGTCATTTTACTCGTCAAGTAAATGCATCTTAATTCCAGAATTTTAGATATTTATACGAGAAAACAAGACAAAAATACTAAGGAAGAAAATCATTTTTTGCAGTACAGGCACTCTGCAACTAAAGTGGAATCCAGAAATTCTCATGGCCAAGCTAATAATAGAAAGTATCAGGGCGTCATAATCTTTCATGCTTCCTAAACATTCCCAATCCTTATTTACAGAGCAAACAGGATTAAATCTAATCAGCACATTCATGAGATGCGTGCAGGGAACGAGCGTCAGACCTGCGCCACACTGGAATTCATTCTGTATCAAAAACACATTCCAGGCTCAGCTGTCAGTCACAGCGGTGACACGCCCCTCAGGGACCAATCAGAAGGCACACAGAGCGGCTCATTTGCATATGAGCTCCCAGAGGACAACAGTGTGTGTTTGAGGAATCATATTCCTGCAGTGTTATTGACCTGACTCATGGAAATATGTGACAGTGATAACGGCATCAATGCAGGATGCTCTGATGGAAAGAACTAATATTTCACATTCATATCATGTTTTGTTACATTTTCATAGTACAAACTTACAACTATAATGTTCAGTATGTAGTTTGGTGCAAACAGTCAGGGACTCGGAACAGCTAGAAAAACTGGCGGTTTGTAAGACAATCAATCTGTCGATTATTTAGGGTTTGTGATTATGCATGAGTTCTATTGAGTTTACAACCACTTTATTTCACTGATAATACATGCTTTATAAATGAGTGGACAACTGCAGCCCTACTAGAGACTATATAGTGCACACTAAGGAGCAGCACAGAATCATCAGAAGTCAACGAGGATGAGTACATCAAACAAACGCTGGAATCCAGTGCATTGACTAAAATAATCTATCGCTGCAGAAGCACGCTTGATAGTTAGTGAGCGTCACTGAATGCACACTAACTAGAGAGCGGCACTATTATTGCTAAAGAGGTCGATGCTGAGATCACATCAAACACCAATTGAAACTAACCCTAAGCATGTCGACTAAACCGATTAATCGTGGCAGCAGTGCACGCTAGTTAATTAAATAGTTAGTGAGCATCTTAAAGTGCATACTAGCTAGGAAGCGCCACTATTACTATGAGGATGAAAGATCACATCAAACACACCAGCTGGAATGCAGAGCATCGACTAAACCGATTAATCGCGGCAGCGCTAATTAGTTAGTGAGCATCATCGAATGCACACTAACTAGGGATCAACACTATCATTACAGAAGAGGACGATGAGGACGAAAGATCACATCAAAAATAAGCTGGAGTCGAATGCATCGACTAAACCGATTAATCACGGCAGAGCTAGTTAGTTAGTGAGCATCATTGAGTGCACACTAACAAGGGGTCGACACTATCATTACAGAAGAGGACAATGAGGATGAAAGCTCACATAAAAAATAAGCTGGAGTCGAATGCATCGACTAAACCGATTAATCACGGCAGCAGGGAACACTATCAATTAGTTTAGTTAGTTAGGGAGCATCATCGTGGATGGCAGACTAACTATGTATAGACCACTATCATTACAGACAGTACGAGAGTATGAAAGATCACATCAAAATAATCCTGGAGTCGAATGCATCGACGAAACCGGCTTATCCGGCAGAGCTAGTTAGTTAGTGAGTATTATCGAGTGCACACTAACAAGGGGTGCACAACTTTATTACGAAGAGTCAGATGAGGATGAAGATCCATCAAAAATAAGGGCTGGATTCGACTGCATCGACTAAACCGATTAATCTCTTAACAAGAGAGCGCTAGTTAGTTACTGAGCACATTGAGGTGCACACTAACCTAGGGAGCGGCACAGAATCATTACAGGTTGATGAGGTTGAAACATCAAGCTGGAATCCAGAGCATCCATGCAGTAGCGCACACTAGTTAGTTAGTATTACTCTTACCGTCTCAGGTCATCTCAAACACTCTCTCTCCTCTCTTTTATGCACCTCCCTCCCTCAACACATCCCTCTCCAATATTCCCTGCCTTGGTCTCCTCTAACACCTGGTCGCTCTCCTTTGTCCCCTGCGGAGAAAACAGCGCTTCGCCTCCTTCGGAACACTACACTGAAAGCATCAGAAACTCTCACTTCTGCCGTCGCACTAGTGTGGGCAAGGCACTGAATAAGGCTCGTTTGGCGTACTTTACGCTGTGAGAGGCAGCCTCTACACAGCAGGACGAAAGCAGCATATCACACAGAACTCCTCCTCAGTTGGTTCGGCGTCAACGTTCGCTCTTCTGGATCAGAACCTGCACTGATCCGCCCCTTCAAAGCCGAACACGAGCGTTTTCTGCAGCCCCTTCAACCCTCCCTCTCTCTCTCTCTCTCTCCTCCTCTCTCTCATCGCCTCTCATTCTCCTCGTCTCTCTCTCTCCTCTGCTCCTCCTTCCCTCTTCCCTCTCTCTCTCTCCCTCATCTCTCGCTCTCTCCCTCCAATCTTCGGATCGCTCTCACTCGAGGCGGCCCCTGCTCTCTCGTCTCGGGGTCGGCAGCCTCTCAAGTCGTGTCTTCTCTAGTCTCTCTCTCACTCAACACTCGTCGTCCGCTCTCCCGTCTCTACAGTAGCTCTCTCCCTCTCAGTCCCTCGTACGCGGCGAATCCAACCCTGCTCTCCCTCTCCGACCTCCTCCGTGCTCGCTCTCTCCAATCCTCTCACTTCTCTCAAACCCTCTCCCTCATCTCTCGTCTCTCCCTCGCGAACCTCCATGTCTCTCCTCCTGCTTCTCTCCCCTCGCGACTACTCTCTCTCCCGGCGCTCGTATCTCCTCTCACTCCTCGGAGGAATTCTCTCTCGTCCCTCTCCTCCCTCCTCCTCGTCTCCATCGGCTCATTCCGAGGAACGGGCGAGTCCTCTCCTCTCCCTTCTCGCTCTCCCGTCTCTCGTCCTCCTCGCTCCGTCCTCTCTCTCTCTACTCCTCCCCCTCTCCCGCCCGCCGCCTCGTCGTCGGTCTCGCATCCGTCTCTCTACTCCCTCTCAACCGTCTCAGTCTACATCGTCGGGATCGGCTCGGCTCTCCTCGGTCGTCGGGTCTCTCTCTCTCTCTCTCTCACCAAACGTGAGCGGCAGATTCGTCGGTTTATTGGTGAAAGTTGCCTATGCAGAATTTTCCTCCGGATCACTGCAGTACATTCTACACAAACATACCTTTAAAGCGATAGATCGCACAAAAAACGCACACTAATATCATTGACTTGCCCTCGTCGTGCCCTTCAGAGCCTGTGTGACTTTCTGTTTCTGAGCAACACAAAAGGAGAAGCTCAGCAGAATGTTCAGGCTGCTCCTCATACAATGACAGTGAATGGGGACTACCCTAAACATACTTAAATGTATTTGAAATCCATTTATTTCATGCTAAGTATACATTTTCATATTTATGTGCTTAATAAAATGCCCTGCAATTGTACTTTTAGTATACTAAACTGGTAGCTATACTTAAAGTAACAACTAATTTTGCACTTAATGCACTTTAATTGTCCGGAAGTAGTCCAAGTAAAGAGATGCTCAGTGTATTTGATTGTGCTAAACTATTGCAAGTATTCTTCAGGTACACGTTAAATAGTTTAAAGACCGATATTATTCCAAGATCATCAAAAGTGACATTAAAACACATTTTAGACTTAATATTAAGAAATGTGCATTGTGCACCAGTAGTACGCCAAATACAGTTTAATTATCATTTTTATATCAGTAAGTCTCGAGTTATCTGTCAGTAAATATGTTTTAACTATGCATTTTAAATATATGACCTTTTTACTACGGTAGAGCCGTACGTCGAGCTTTAAACAAGGACAAAATGCATTTTCATAAAAGTCTTCTAAAGTAATACACAGACTGAATTTCCGCACGAGCATATTCAGACTGCTGTAGCTGTTTCACTCTTCTCGTGTGTTTCTGAGCCAGTGTTTTCACTCCTGCTTCTTTATGCAACACTGAGGTCAGGTCACTCGTGTCCATCTGTAAGCACACTGTAATCTAGTGTCCAGTGATTCAGCACTGTCACTGTGTCACATGGAAACGCTTCACTCGTCCGCCTTAAACAAAAAAAGTAGTCAAAAGTAGAGCATTTTCTAATAATAAGAGGAGCTTCCAAACCTGCCGGGAGATGAATTTACAGTCATTTCAGATGACCAGCCTAGCATAAAGACTACACTCACAAACACCTGGATACAAACTAAATACAAAATAGATAGAAACATATAGACATATACATATATATATGCGTGCGTGCGGCGAGAGAGAAATAGAAATATATATATATAGAACTTGATATAGAAATATAGAACAAAATATAGAAATAGGTATAGAAATATAGACAAAAAAATAAAAGTATAGAAAATATTGGGAATAGAGACCGACAGAGTTAGAAAATGTATAGAAAATAGAAGTGATATCCTGTAGAATATCTAAAAACTAAGAAGATAACTAAATATATAGAATAGAGAGCAATACAGAAATAGAGCTAGATATGTAAAATAGTCTAGACAATATAAATATAAAAAATATAGAAAAAACATAAATAGAAACTATATATAAAAGTATAAAAAAAAATAGATTTTAAGTATAAAAAATATATAATAGAAATACTGTAGGAATATAAAAACTATACTAGGATGGAACTCAATATGATATAAAGAGAGCATAACAGAACTAGAGCTAGATATAAAAAATATCGGAATAGAACTAGATTTGAAAAAAATAATCATAGAACTAGATATAAAGTATAAAAATGATATTGAAGTATAAAAAAATAAGAAATAGAAGTAGAGATTACTGTAGAAATATACACACTATTAAATAGAACTAAATAATGTATAATAGGACGCACTACAATAAAATAGAAGCTAGATATAGACATTTGAAAAATATAAATAGATACTAAACACAGAAAAATACATAAGCATGAACTAGTGTAAAGTATAAAAAAATAGATATTGAAGTATAGGAAAAATATATAAATAGAAATACTGTAGAAATATACAAAACTATAGAATGACTAAATATATGAATAGTAGAGCAATAACAGAACTAGAGCTAGATATAAAGAAGTATATAAAAATATAAATAGAACTAATATAGAAAAATACTAAATAATAACTAGATTAAAAAGGATAAAAAAATAGATATATGAAGTATAGGAAAAATATATAAATAGAAATACTGTAGAAATATACAAAACTCTAATAAATATAACTAAATATATAGAATAGAGAGCAATACATAAATAGAGCTAGATATAAAAATATATAAAAATATAAATAGAACTAAATATAGAAAAATACATAAATAGAACTAGATGTAAAAGTATACAAAATAGATATTGAAGTATAGAAAAAATCTTATTAAAATAAGAAAGTACTCAGAAATATAAAAAACTATAGAAATATAACTAAATATATAGAATAGAGAGCAATACATAAATAGAGCTAGATATAAAAATATATAAAAATATAAATAGAACTAAATATAGAAAAATACATAAATAGAACTAGATGTAAAAGTATACAAAATAGATATTGAAGTATAGAAAAAATATAGAAATAAAACTAGATTTTGCAGCATAGAAAATATAGAACTAGATATAAAATAACATAAGCATAAGTATAAAAAAATATAGACCATTGAAATTTTCATGATTTTACAGACCTGATATGTTCACAATTAAAAAAACTTGAAGGAATGAATGAGGCATTTATTTTTGGAAAATACTTCTTTTTACTTTATTTTTGCATTTGTTAATCCTATTTATTGCAAAAATGAAAATCAGCCCATGTTTTACTCACCCTCAAGGCACCCTATCTGTATATGATAGGGATGTAATGAAATGATCAATATTGTGATATCGCGATAGAAAAACGGTGTTGTGCATCAGTATGGCCTTTAATAAATCACCGGAGAATGCGAGCTAATGCAGACGAATCATAAAACATTTAGATGCAATAAAACATTAGTGCAACATATTTCAAAATGTTGCACTTCGATTTCACATCTTTTAGTCTGGCATTATAGTTTGGGAAAAGTTCAACTAGTAAATGCGTACAAGTTTATGTTACAATAACACTAAAATAAGTTTTAATAAATGACTCATCAGAATGAGATCCTCCGCTGGATTAAGCCGCGCGAATCCGAGATGAACTTGATGAATCTTCACGCTTCGTTTACGGAGGTGATGTGGGCGTTTTCACGGACGCTGAGACGGCAGAAAGCGCACCCTGTCTGTTTTCTTTATTTTACAAAAGCACAATGTTTTGTTGTTATTATGTGTGTACAAATAAAAGTAGACCCTTTACAGATTTAAATGATGTATTACTCTTATATGTATGGTCAAGTATGACGGAACATTTTAAGTTCTTTTTGCTGTTATCTGGAAAAAATGCAAGTGATCGTTCAAGTAGCTGTTTTGATATTTATGTAATTTTTCAATCAATATTAAATTACGGAAAGAATTATGAGTTTCACTTTGTAGTGTATTTTTTTTTGATTTGATAGCTTGAAAAGTAAAGTAAACTTGAAAGTAATTAGTAATTTGTGGTGGATTACTTTTTTTGAGTAATATCCAAACTGCTTATTAGTACGTTTCCAATTGGATATCTAAGGTCAGAAAGCAAGCCCTGGTTATAAATGTGATTTAATAATACATAAATTATATTTGTCCCTTTTTAACATCTAATTATTCCGGTTTGTATAATCAGTTGACTGTTAGTATTGATAATGTGAGGAGCACTGAATGTAGTTGTGTGCAATTGAGATGAGTAACACTTTGTGATAAGTGAAGTCTAGCGCTACAGTAAAGATCCTGTTCACACACAAGCGCTGCTGCACTGACTCCTGATGATTCTGTACAATGGCAACGACCGAGAGCTGTCACGCAACACGAGTGGAACCCAAGTACTGCTGTTACGTATTTAAAAAGTAACTCCGATATTTCGCTTCTAAATTGTAAAAAGTATGTGTTTACCTTACTAGTTACTATAAAAAAAGTAATTTATTCTGATTATGTAGACTCGAGTTACACATGTGTGCACAGAAACATCAGACGTAAACTGAAGGAAGAAGCTCGAGCGACACTGGCAGTCCTCTGATGGATGTAGTGGGCCACGGGAGGCCTGCAGGCGCTGGAGAGTCTGTTAGAGCCGCGCTAACTTCTCTAGTCGCTGTAAGACACTTTGTATGAGTTTCCCGTGACCTTAATCCCGTCAACCGTGACGCTCGGTCATACTCCTCCATGCATCCTCTCCGGATAACACAGACTAGAGAACTGCAGCGTCCCTCCACACACACGCCGACTACTCAGAAATGAGGAGTCCAAACATCGATAAAACCATCACGCATAATCCAAGCACTCCAGTCCGATCAGTTAACATCTGGAGAAAGACAAAAGCTGAGACAAATCCGCATTTTACACGTAAAATACGCGTCCATAATCCATAATAACACTTCCTACAGTGAAAAAGTGGTTCTGGTGTGAATCAGAAGAAATCTGCTCAGATCAAGCAGCGTTTAAACAGCTCTTAACAAATATGTGGCTGGATTTTGATGTGTGAGACAACAGCAGATGCACTTTTTCAAGTGTTATGGATTATGGACTCATATTTTAGTTAAAAGCGTCTTAATGCTGGATGTGTTTCAGCTTTTGTCTTCTCCAGATGTTCACTGATGGACTGGAGTGCTGTGGATTATTCTGATGTTTTTATCAGCAGTTTGGACTAATTCTGACGGCACCCATTCACTGCAGAGCATCCCACATTGCTGAGACACTGATTGCAATCACATTCTACAAATCGGATGAGAATGATCAGTGTGTTTGGTTGTGTTGTTTCCTTCTCACCGACCCACTCTTGTGAGCTCATGTTGTCCTGGTATCTCCAGCAGGCAGCGGCACCGAGACGTTCCCGGGCATTACCATAGAGGGTTCCACACACACAACCCCTGTTAAAGGATACACTCATAGATATTGCATAACACACACACGACTCACACACATCCATAACACCTGTAATAGTACAAACCTCAGCAGGCATGTTATTTATTATCATTGATCATTTATAACTTTTGTTAGTATTAAAAAAATTAGGCTTTTTATACTTTTTGTACAGGTGCATCTCAATAAATTATTATGTCGTGGAAAAGTTCATTTATTTCGGTTCAACTCAAATTTTGAAACTCGTGTATTAAATTAATTCAATGCACACATACTGAAGTAGTTTACGTCTTTGGTTCTTTTATTGTGATGATTTTGGCTCACTTTAACAAAAACCCACCACTTCACTATCTCAACAAATTAGAATACTTTCATACGACCCAATAAAAAATGTTTTAGTGAATTGTTGGCCTTCTGGAAAGTATGTTAATTTACTGTACATGTTACTCAATAGTTGGTAGGGGCTTCTTTTGCTTTAATTACTGCATCAGTGCGGCGTGGCATGGAGGTGCTGAACAGTTTGTGGCACTGCTGAGGTGGTATGGATGCCC
This sequence comes from Sinocyclocheilus anophthalmus, assembly GCA_018155175.1. Lineage (NCBI taxonomy): Eukaryota > Metazoa > Chordata > Actinopteri > Cypriniformes > Cyprinidae > Sinocyclocheilus > Sinocyclocheilus anophthalmus. The sequence goes on from JADLZN010001268.1 coordinate 256,100, forward strand.
AGGTTGCTTTGATAGCGGCCTTCAGGTTATCTGCATTGTTGGGTCTGGTGTCTCGCATCTTCCTCTTGACAATACCCCATATATTCTCTGGGGTTCAGGTCAGGCTAGTGCAGCCAATCCAGCACAGTAACACCATGGTCATTGAACAAGCTTTGTGCTTTTGGCAGGGTGGGCAGGTGCCAAATCCTGCTGAAAATGAAATCAGCATCTTCAAAAAGCTGTCAGCAGAAGGAGCATGAAGTGCTCTAAAATTTCCTGGTAGATTGCTGCGTTGACTGTGGACTTCAGAAAAACAGTGGACCAACACCAGCAGATGACATGGCAGCCCAATTCATCACTGACTGTGGAAACTTCACATTGGACTTCAAGCAACATGGTTTCTGTTCCTCTCCACTCTTCCTCCAGACTCTGTGACCTTGATTTCCAAATGAAATGCAAGATTTACTTTCATATGAAAAGAGGACTTTGGTCCACTGTGCTTTCTGAAGTCCACAGTCAACACAGCAGTCTACCAGGAAATTTTAGAGCACTTCAAGCTTCCTTCTGCTGACAAGCTTTATGAAGATGCTGATTTAATTTTCCAGCAGGACTTGGCACCTGCCCACACGGCCAAAAGCACCAAAAGTTGGTTAAATGACCGTGGTGTTGCTGTGCTTGACTGGCCAGCTAACTCGCCTGACCTGAACCCCATAGATAATCTATGGGTTATTGTCAAGAGGAAGATGAGAGACAACAGATCCAACAATGCAGATGACCTGAAGGCCTCTATCAAAGCAACCTGGGCTTCCATACCACCTCAGCAGTGCCACAAACTGATAATTTCCATGCCACGCCGAATTGAGGCAGTATTAAAGCAAAAGGAGCCCCTACCAATTATTGAGTACATGTACAGTAAATGAACATAGTTTCCAGAAGTCCAACAATTCACTAAAAAATGTTTTTTTAATTGGTATTATGAAGTGTTCTAATTTGTTGAGATTTTTGTTAAATGTTGTTTTGTTTTTGTTAAATGTGAGCCAAAATATCACAATTAAAAGAATCAAAGACTTAAGCTACTTCAGTCTGTTTGCACTGAATTTATTTAATACACGAGTTTCACATTTGAGTTGAATTACTGAAATAAAAAACTTTTCCACAACATTCTAATTTATTGAGATCCACCTGTATCTATATTTTTATATATATATTTTAATTATCAACAAACAAATTGTTATGTTAATTTGGTATCATTCACATGCTATTATACTTATTGTTCAAGTAAATTTAATTTGTATATTTTCTGTTTTCAATTTTATTTTACTAAAATTCTTAATAATTTTGTTTTGTGTTTTTATCATTTTTATTATTTTCTTTTTAAAAATGTCTATATATCATGTATTCATTTTTATTAAAATATGTTTTTAATTTACACTTAAATTAATTTTTGTTATTTCAGAACCATTTAGATGCTATTATACTTTTTGTTCAAATTTCGAATGACATTTTATTTGCATATTTCTGTTTTCAATTTTATTTTAGATAAAGTTTTAAAAATGTTGTTTTGTGTTCTCGTCATTTTTTAGTTTATTTTTCACGTCTATATAGTATTTTCACTGATTAGTTTTAGTTTATTTGGTTTAAGTTTTTTTTAGTAGTTCAATTTAAACTAAATGAAAATTTGAAATGTTGCCTTGGCAACTAGCTGAAGGCTGAAATAAAGTAAGTATAAATAATCAGTATGTATAACGAACTAAATAAATACAATAGCATACTTATTTTTAATTTATGTTTAACAATTTTTAAAATTTATTTACTTTTATTTCAAGTAACTCTTTTTTTATGGTTTTAGTTTTAGTCATTGATAATAATAACCCTGATGAGCATCAGGTCAAACACGTCACTCATGATCTAAAAACCATCTTATCTTGCACCAGATAGTCACTGAAAAACATCATGTATCGTTCCTCCTTCAGCATCCCAGCATGCACCTCATGAAGAACAGAGCTGCAATCTAGTCACAGATTTGTTTTCATTATTCCCAGAATTCCATCACTGCACTGTTATTCTAACATGAGGAAAGATCTGAGTGCATGCTACAAAAACCACACAATCACTTGCACGGCATTGTGGATCCTGCAGATAAAGTCACAGGAACATCGTTTCTGCCGAAGGGAAACAGTGTCTGATGATTTATGAGCTTCAAAACACTGTTACATAATGAACCTTTAAGTGTGTGTGTGTGGTTTTAATCTGAACGCTGGACCTCACAGCTGGAGGGAATTGTGTTTCTCTTTTACAGGAAAACCCCAGGATTCCTGGAAGAGCTGCTGGAGCTCGGACTCGTGTGGCAGACGTGAAGTGCAGCGCTGACCTCTGACCTCTGACCTGTGCAGTGACCCTCACCGATGCAGTGGATGTTGTTGAGGGTGTAGAAGCCCTTGCCGGGGAGGTTGTGACACGTTTGGCTGCAGCCCGCAGGGAATTCTGGGTCTTCACACTCATTAATATCTGTGAGCAAAAGGAGTCAATAAAAGAAATATAAATAATAATAATCATCTGTGCACCACTAGTACTGACTTCTGAGCAGTAGGTGGCGTTGTAACCTATGCATGTACAGTAAACGCATTATTTACATTTATGCATTTGTCAGATGCTTTCATCCGAACTGAACTGCATTGCATTTAATGTTTTCATCTGATCAGGTCACACATTCTTTTGGGAATCGAACCCATGACCTCATTGTTGTTGTGATGCATTCAAGTCCTGTGAAGTTGTAATTATGATGCATTGTGAGCTCCAGTCATTTGATTGGAGCAAGACGCTGATGCAAAAAAAAAAAAAAATCAGAAAAATGTTGTACCGCTACTTGTGAAAAATGATGAATAAATAGTGCATATCGGTTGTTTTCATTATTAGACTTGCATCTTGCGTTTTTGTCGATGTTTTTATTCCATTTTCAAAGGTGCTGTAAATTGAACTGTTATATATTCAATCATAACTGTACAATACTATTGGATTTGGAACATGCAACTTAGTTTTATTGTAAACGAAAAAAAGATATATTATTGTAAGTCATTTGAAAATGTATTGTAAATTAAAAAAAAAAAGCATTAAAGACTAAAGAATTAAAGAAAGTTTAAAGGAGGGATTAAAGAAAATTCAGAGTTTCACACTTGTAATTAGAAATTGACCGATAATCGGTTTTACCGATATTTTCCCCGATATTTAAGCATTTTTCATCGGCTTTATAATATCTGCTCCACAGATAAATGAGAATTGCACACAAGATCGCCCTTATACTCAACAACTGTGTTCACAAGTCATTTAATTTGCTTTGCCTTATTTAATAAACTTTATTAACATAAGTAAATCAGATGTTCCATAAGTGCTCGATCTGTAATTTTAAGCTAGTCGCTAAGAAATTGAGAGTCACGTAATCCATCAAGTCACGTCCCAAAGATGTAACTTTACATGAATTGAATAAAACAGCCTTGAATGAGTGCATGCTGGAAATCAGAGTGTGATTTATTCTCTCTCTGTTGTCTGTGCTCATCACGAGTCGAGTAAAGATGAGCGTGATCATGCTGATGAACGTCATCTCACCCTGCTCGCCGTGCTGACCTCTCCCTCCCGCTTTACACACACAGGTGAAGGAGCCCTGACCGTCCACACAGCGCTCAGAACCGTCCGTGTCTGCCGAACGGCAGCGGCAGACACTGGTCACTGATCTCTGAAACACACACTCCACACTGACACAACTGGACAAGTCAGAATCACAAATAGCTTTAATGCCAAGCATTTATTCCCAGGTTTAAAAAAAAAGTACACTTCCATAATATACTTAAAGTGCTCTATTTTTGCACACTAATTTTGTACTTAATTATTCTTTAGTACTTCTTAAGTGTACTCAAATGGCTATTTTGGGACACTGTGAATATAAACTAAAATGCGCTTTTAACATACCATCTCTGTATTTAAAAAATTTATTTAGTCACCACTTGTAGTGGACTTGAGTGTACTAGTGTATGTAAGATGGGTTCAAGTTTACTACAAATGCTAACTAAATACATCTGTGACTCTGCAGCACAAAAGCAGTGTTAAGTCTCTGGGGGATATTTGTAGCAATAGCCAACAATACATTGTATGGGTCACAATTATACATTTCTCTTTTATGCCAAAAATCATTAGAATATTAAGTAAAGATCATGTTCCTTGAAGATATTTTGTATGTTTCCTACCGTAAATATATCAAAACTTAATGTTTGATTAGTAATATGCATTGCTAAGAACTTCATTTGAACAACTTTAAAGATGATTTTCTCAATATTTCGATTTTTTTGCACCCTCAGATTCCAGATTTTCAGATATTGTCCGATCCTAACAAACCATACATCAATGGAGAGCTTATTAATTCAGCTTTCAGATGATGCATAAATCTCAATTTCACAAAATTGACCCTTATGACTGATTTTGTGCTCCAGGGTCACATATATCAATCTATCATTGATTTGAAGTTCTATGCATGGAGTGCCATGTAAATACAATGGTATATTAATATTTTAATCACGGGTTAATCAATGTACTGTGGTACCGCTATAGTATATGAAAGAGTCAACTTCATGAACATCAGCTTTAACTTGAGTCTCTTACTAGAGAACATTTCTGGAATAAACATCTTCAACACTGACACAGAGTTTGAGATGAACCAGAGCGTGATGTATTTTAAACAAGACTATTGATTTTAACTATCTGTTGTGAGTCTGTAAGGTAGGGTACATTCATTCACACTCTCTCTCACACACACACTGCAAGTATGAATAAAAATGGCCAAACTGCACTTCCTCAGTCACATCACTTTATATTGTTATGTCTGTAAAGCATTATAAAGTAATGTTACTTTTGTAAACACGTACAGTTACTTTTGTAAAACACTGCAATATTGTTACTTCACAAATGCTGTTCATTTTGTAAACATTGTTACTTTTGTGAACACTGCTACAGTTGTCACTGTGAGTTCTGTTATGTTGTAGAAGCATAGCTACTTTTGTATACTGCAACACTTTTCATTTGTAAAGGCCGTTACTTTTGTAAACACTGCTATATTGTTGCTTTGTAAATTCTGCTATTTTTTAGAAACATTGCCACTTTGTTACTTCTATGAACACTGTTGAAAACACTGTAAAATTGTTACTTTGTAAACACGGTTACTTTTGTTAAACACTGCAACATTGTAACTTGGTTTTGGAAACAGCCAATACTGTTCATTCTGTAAACACTGTTACTTTTGGAAACGCTGCTACAATGTTGCTTTGTAAATGTTATTTTCAGAAACATTGTAACACTGTGATTTCATTTCAACTAACAAGTACATACAGTCGTCATATTCATGTCATATGCTACAAAAACATTTTCCTCCAAACTACCACAGATACTATGGTTATTGTTTCTGATATAAAACCACAATACTACTGCGAGATCTGCTTTAAACAGTCTCTCTGTCATTTTGATTCATTTCTTATTGGCTGACAGCGATAAATACCAAGTTGCCACAGTTTGGTAGTAACATGAACCAAATACTTTGGTGTAAACTGTGGAAATACAAAAAAGATCTCAGCAGCAGCTTTCAACACCGCTACATTGTTACTTTGTAAATGCTGCTATTTTTAGAAACATTGTTACTTTGTTGCTCAGACCTCAATGTGAACTCATTTCTCAACAAATGTTCTGAGCTGCTCCACGTTTTTTTGTGAGCTTACTAAATGAACCGGGTCTGTTTTACTCCTCCACAGATGTGTTTTAGGAGAAACATCTGACCTCATGAGGAGCAACCAATAAAACTTTCCTCTGAATTGAGTGAAGCACAGCATTAGTTGATCAGTAAAATCCATCCCTTACGAAAATTAACCATGCTTTTAACTATAAATAAAACCAAAAAAACATGGTTAATATAGTTAAACCATGGTAACCACAAAATAACCATGGTTTTGCAGCATTATTTGTATTTGTAGTAAAACTGTGGTCATACAAATAGTAATCAATACGGCAAAAAGCATGGTCACTACAGTTTTGCTCTAATAAATCCATGGTTCATTTTCGTAAGAGATTAACATTGAAAACAACAATATTGCATCCTCATGTTTTTCCTGAAGTCATTTTTCATCTCTTTTATGTTTCGTGTTTTTATTTGAGAAGAAAGACTCGGACACGGATCTCTTTGCTATTGCCTTCATTTGGACAAAAGAAAGACGTGTGTCTCGTTCAGTGGGCTGCTCTGTACACACACTGCTGGCCCTACATGAGGCTCTGTGATCAAAGTTCCTTCATTAGTTACAGATCAAACACAGAATTACTCACTGGTCACATTATTGCATACTTCATACTGTGCGCTTGGCTCACTCTGAGTTTTGATTTGATTAATTGTTTCCACAAAAACATTATTCTGCGATATAAAAATAAATAGCAATTCATTTGGGCAAGAAAACGGGGCTGTTTTAAAATATCTAAGCACTGAAACATGCATCACTGAGGGACGTACAGAAACACAAGAACTGTGTGCTAACAAGAATACAACACCGTACTATCAAAAGAACACAAGCGTGACTCTCCAGCTCATGTTTCACCCCCAAATCATCAGAAAATCAGAAATGAGTTTCCTCATGAAGAATATGAAGCATCAGTATTTACTATGGAAGCTTGATTCTGCCACGGGATAAAACAATAAAAAAAGTTATTGACTTTTTATTTCGCAATTCTGACTTTTTTCTCACAATTCTGAGAAAGTCAGAAGTGCAAAAAAACAACAACCTCAGATTGCACGATAAAAACACAGAAGTGAGAGATGTAAACTCAAAAGACAATTACCTTTTTAATTTTGTGGCAGAAATGGGCTACTAAAATAATGTGAATTTGGGGATTAAATGTGTTTGTCTTGAAAATGTCTTAATGCTTGTAAAATACATACATATACAGAACATAGATTTTTTTATATAGTATATATGATTTTTTGATATTACTAATATATTATATTATTACTTATTATTTGTATATTATTTATATAATAATTAAATATATTAAAATTATATATTTCTAATATATATAGATACGAATAGAGAGTTATATATAATATGATGTAAGGGTGAAATTTGAGCAGGACATGATCTTGACAGGTTTCATGAAATGCATCAAAATAACCACGTCCATATTAAATATCTCTATACAGTGTGATGTGATGAACTGGTAATTATTATTCATACTTAAATCACTGAAACAGCACTCATGCCCCTCAGCTTCGATTCCCCACACACACCACAACACACACACACTCACGTGGCGCACACACACACACATCTGCGCTTCACGACACTCACACTCCACAACGCACAACGCACTCAACCACACACATGCACTCACCACACACACACACACACACACCACACACACACTCACACACACACACACACACCCTCCCCTCCACACCACGCACACCCACACTCACACACACACACGCACTCACTCACACACGCACGCACTCACACACACACACACACAAACACTCACTCACACTCACACACACACACTGACACACACACATACACACACACACCACACACACCACACACCACACAGCAACACTCACACACACACAGGTCCACACACACACACAAACACACCACACACACACACACACCCACACACCCACACTCACTCACTCACACACACACAGTCTCTCTCACACACACACACACAAACACTCAACTCACACACACACACACACACACACACACACTCACTCACAACACACACACACACTCTCTCTCACACACACACACACACAAGCACTCACTCACACACACAGACATGCACTCACTCACACACACACACGCACTCACGCACACCACATCACTCACTCCACACACACACACACACACTACACTACACACACACACACCTCCACACCACCACACACACCACATCACTCACACACACACACATTCTCTCACGCACACACACAAACACGCACACACCACACACACTCACCACGCACAACAGGCACACACACTCACACACACACAGCCACACACACACAAACACACACTCACTCACACACAAACACTCTCACACACACACACACTGTCTCTCTCTCACTCTCACACACACACCCACCCACACACTCACACTCACACACACACCACCACACACACACCACTCTCACACACACACGCGCACTCACACACACACAAACACACAACACACACACACACACCAGTCTCACACACACACACCACACTCACTCTCACACACACACACTCACACATTCTCTCTCTCACACACACACACACTCTTTCTCACACACACACACACACACACTCACTCTCACACACACACACACACACACACACACACACACACACACACACACACACACGCCTCTCACACACACACACTCCACTCCCAACACCACACCCACCACCTCACTCTCCACACACACACACTCACACTCACACACACACACACACACACACTCACTCTCACACACACACACACACACACACTCTCGACACACCACACACACACACTCACTCACTCACACACACACACATACACACACACACACTCACACACACAAAAAACACACACACACACACACTCCCACACACACACACCACACACACACACACACACACACACACACTCTCACACACACACACTCACACTCACACACACACACCTACCCACGACGCGGCGTCTGTAACCAGATCAGGATATCAGTGAATTTACAGGATGTGAGACATAACACAAAGTATAAAAAGTGTGATGCTGAACATGACTGGACCCACAAACCATCACGTCTGCATGCTGTAACACACACCACACCACACGTATCCCACAATGCAGCGCTGCTTCCGCGGGAGTGACATCACACTGGATGCGTGTGAACGGAGGGAAGAGCAGAATATTTCTATACGAGTTCAAAACACGCTTACAGCTCTCACATCCACCAACCAAACCCTGTCAAAGCAAAGGATTGTGGAATCTGTCCTTTGGTCCAATACTCTGTTTATAAAACATCCACCGCTAGAGGACGTCTGCTCGTCTCCTAGCTTAAAAACATCATCAAACGTTAAAACGTGCCGCGAGGCAGAGCTACATCGTCTGGCGGCTGTTGATTGGTTAAAATCGTATAAAAACACCAGAGGTTTAGCTTTTGTCTGTGGCCGCCTCCCTGTCAGCCGTTTCCTGTCTGAGGCTGTTGCCGTGGAGACGGCCCGGTGTCTGCAGTGGGCGTGGTCAGATGGAGTAGGTGGAGCTTTCTGACTGCTGGCGGATGTAGCACTGGAAGCTCTGATCACCGATTGGATGTTCCCTGTAAACACAAACACGTGATGCGTTAGAATGACCAACAATAACTTTGAATTATAAGCATCAAATAAAGTTAAATCAAAAAAAAAAAAAGTAATCAAGCAGGTTTTTTTTTATCCAGCATTATTTTAGGATTCTTTGTATACTATTATAGCATGCATTAATATTTTGACTTAGATTTTATTTGTATATTTTCAGTTTTCAATTTAATTTGAGTTTGTTATGTGCTTTTGTCGTTTTTATTAGTTTTTAAATATGGCTTTATTTCTCTTATTTTTAAGTTTTAGTAATATTACGTGCTGTTTTGTCATTTTTATTACCTTTTTAATATTTCTCTGTCTCTATTTTTAAGTTTTAGTAATTTTGTTATGTGCCTTTTGGCATTTTTGTTACCTTTTTAATATTTCTATTCTCTTTATTTTTAAGTTTTAGTAAATGTGGTGCTTTGTCATTTTGTATTCCTTATTTCTAGTTCTAGTTATCTTATCATTTATTTCTATTCTGCTTTAGTTCATTTTTGTTATGTGCTGTTTGTCACGTTTCGTCTTTTATTAAAATTTATCTATTTCTATTTATCTTTATTTTGTTGTGCTTTTCTGAATATTTCTATATACCTTTAAGTTATTTTATTTCAGTTTTAGTTTTATTTATTAACTCAAACTTGTTTTATCGCACAGCTCTATATATGAAATGGGAAACATTTATTCTATTCAACTTTATCCACATACATGCATTATAGCTATGCAAATATATATTCTATAAATATAACTATATAATCGTCCAGCTCTAATATGTTAAATGCAACTTTAAGACATTAAGATATTAGATATTAATACACATAACAGCATGATTGTGCTGCTTTGAACCGTGTTATATGCCCAGCGCTATATAAATACACCTGACTTGGCTTGTGATACTCACTGGCTGCCGTACTTGGTTTTCCTGAACTTGTCTCGTTTGTACTGCATGTGCTGCTGCTCCAGTGTCTGTACGGCTGAGATGACGAGTCTCAGGGTTTTATACGTCTCCTGCGGGTCGTCGATCACAAACGTGGAGTATTCCTCCTGCTCAGGACCGTCGTACACAGACTTACTGCCACAGGCCTCTGGATAGACAGATGAGACACGCTGATGCATCGTACTGATTCACGCCAGCAACCTCATTGATCATTTATCAATCAAAAATATCTTACTTTTTTTCGCTAATCTTAACGGTTGGGAACGACAACTAGGGTGAGGAATTAATATTTCATTTTTGGGTGAACTACCCTTACCAAAAAGAAGTATACTTCAAGTTTATTTTATTATGTATACTTAAGTAAAGTTCAAGTATATTTTTAAGTACACTTAATGAAGCAAGTATACAAATATCAGTGTACTAGTAGTATACTTGTAAGTGTACTATTTCAATACTCACTGGGACTAAATTGGTCCCCTTTCTAGTATATACAATTATAATTTTAAGTATACTTTAAGTATAACACTAGTAAACTTTGAGTACACAACTAGTTTTACAATCTATGTTGGGTTTAGCTGTTTGGCCTAGGCACACTAGACTAAAGAACTTATAGGTATATAGCTGATAGTTTACTAACTTATAAATACATGTTCGTGAAGGCAATTATTTAGTACCAGCAGTCTAGTAACAGTCATAAGTCTCCTAGCGTAAATCTCTAGTGGTTACCTTGTGTCTCAGGTATACTGCTAATGATCTCTCGTCACAACGTTTCATTTACAGTGAACTAGTTACACTCATACTTAAGTACACTTACTTATGTCCCTATTTAGGTATTAATTGATATATTTAGTTGTATGAAGCGTATACTGACATACACAAACCACTCACAAGAAAGACTCCAGAGGTATCGGCTTGTAAACAAAACTAAACATTTTATTCTAGCTTCAGCATTCTTTTTTTATAACACTTGAATCGGTGGCGTAAAGTTGGCCTTCCATAAATAAAAAAAAGAAATAAAACAAGATTTTTGAACAAACGCGTAAAAAGGCGATGAATTGGATTCAGAATGATAATCAAAACGTAGATGAGTTGATCAACTCCCCAAAGCTTGACAGTCATTATTACCTCTTCATTAGTCGACATTTTATTCCATAACGTTGCACAGTTTTGATGCTGTTTTATGTCTGATGATTGTGTTAGATTACATGTGGAAGCAGCTGTTGTTTCGGTTTCTTCTTCACTTGTGTATTTTGTAAATTCTGTACAGAAGATGTGTACTAGCGCCCCCTACAGTATAACAATGAAAACACGGATTCTAGGAGCACAATTAGCGCAAATATTTAAGTGTAATTTTAAGTATATTTCTGAGAAGTACATAAAGCTAATTTGTGAGAAGTACATAAAACGTAGACTGAAAGTATACTTTCCTATTTTAGTTTAAAAGAAGTATACTAATAGCACACTTGAATAAACTTCTTTTTCGTAAGGGTATCCCTTTAATTCAAGTACTTTGAAGTCAGACTTGACCACCGCTGGACGCAGTGTAAATCACTTTGGATAAGTGAATGTAAATGTGACAGATTTGAATATGGTAATCATTCAGTAGTGTGATACTGTACCGTGTGTTCACTCTCACTCACCCTGCATCTTGACTAGTTTGGCCATGTATGTGCTGTAGAGCGAGTAGATCCGCTCCGTCTCTCGGTCTCCGTCTACATCCAGCTGGATGTTGGCTGGAAGTCCCCTGAAACACAGAAACACAGACGCAAACGTTTCTGTGTGTCGTTACACCTTTTCGTGTAGGGGGGACAAGGCTTATCACAGTAATTAAATGTGCACTTATTTGCATCCATAAATCTGGCCAATGCACATAATCGAAGATGGCTGGGACTCCAGGTTCACAATTCTTGTTTGATTTTGTTGACAGACAGAAAACAAACTCATTTTCACCATGTTTTAGGAGTAAAATGTTGTATAAATCAGTTTGAATGAAATACGAACAAACCTTCAGAACACAGACAGGAAAAAAACAGTAAAGTTTGCTGTTTATGAAAGACAAATCTCTTTAAAGATGGAAATCTACAGACGCAAATAGAGAAAGTGCAATAAAATAAATGTGTATTTTGCACGGTTTCCTTCCTCTAGAATGAAAGAAGAGACATGAAATGGAGCAAAATAAACCAAAATCACAAAACTGCGAGTAGATAAAACACGAATAGATAAAGCGTAATAAAATTATATTAAATAAAAACAATTAAACGTATAAAATATGAAATAAATAGATAAAATCAAAATGGATAAAGTGTCAAAAATTTGATTTAATAGTAAAAAATTTAAATTAAAAAAAAAAAAACTTTTTTTTTTTCACTTTTGTGGAAGCAAAATAGACTAAAATGTAAAAAAAACAATGGTTTTGTCTGTAGTTTTTGACTATAGTTTTAATGTTTCTGTTACAGCTGCGACGTCGTGGAAATAGAAATTCATCCCGTATTTAAGGCATCAAAGAAGCATCCCGTATGAAAGCTATAGCCTATCACTGCAAAAAATATTTTCTTTCTTAGTATTTAAGTCTTGTTTTCTAGTATAAATATCTAAAAATTCTGGAATTAAGGTGAATTTACTTGACAAGTAAAATTACTTAATATATATTCTGTTTCTGGAAAAATTATCCAAATTTTGTTAGTTTTTGCTTAAAAGCACGTAAAAAACCACTATGGGGTAAAAAAATACTCTTAATTCAAAGGCTAAACAAGATTATTTTTCTTACCCCACTGGAAGATATTTTTAATTTGTAATTAGTTACTTTTTTTAGGGAGTAAGGCAATATTGTAATGCTGGTCTGAAGTCTTTTCTCAGCTGTGTTTAGCCTCAGAAACAGGAGCGTTGTGTTCCTGATGTGCGCAGACTCACCCTGTGCATGGCGTGCAGCCGGGAGCCGAGTCCGCAGACAGCTTGCAGCAAAGCCAGTGTCCGTTGAGGAACGCCGACGGGTGGTAAGTGCTCAGACGCTTGCGGTTACACTGACTGACTTTGGTCAGGATGTCGATCCAGTCACGCGCCTCCACACAGTTATTGGCCTGGATGTAGAGCGCCCTCTCCGGCTGGATGACCTGGAACATCTGCAGGAAAACCACAGCACTGCTGCAGGTGATGTCTATGAAACAATCAAATCTGACCCTGGAGCACAAAACCTGTCATAAGGGTCAGTTTTCTGAAATTGAGATGTATGCATCATCTGAAAGCTGAATAAATAATCTTTCCATTGATGTATGTTTTGTTAGGATCGGACAATATTTGAAAATCTTGAATCTGAGGGTGCAAAAAATCTCAATATTGAGAAAATCATCTTTAAAGTTGTTCATATGAAGTTCTTAGCAATGCATATTACTAATCAAACATTAAGCTTTGATATATTTACGGTAGGACATGTACAAAGTATCTTCATGGAACATTATCTTTACTTAAAAGAAGTAAAAAAGAGAAATGTATAATTGTGACCCATACAATGTATTGTTGGCTATTGCTACAAATATCCCCCAGCGACTCAACACTGCTTTTGTGCTGCAGGGACACAGAAGTGAATCTGAAGAGGTTTCTCTTACGTTCTTCATTTTGAAGGACTCTTCCTCGAGTCTCTCTACAGCCAGGATGTTCTCAATAGGGATGCTGCACAGAGCGCCCTCTCCTGGACACAACCACAGACACACATCAGCACTGACGACCACACAGACACATCAGCAACCAACACAAAACAGACTGAACACTTAAGGATGGATGTACAAACGGACAGGAAAACGTTTGAGTGATTCGTGTAAAGCAGTGTGTTCTGCAAGGTTTCTGTGTGTTCTGCTCAGTCTTTGTCTCTGGTGTCCACTACATCTTTAAAAACCATTTTTTCTGTACCTATATTTCTATATATGACTGTTTTCATATATTTTTAAGTCTTTGGGATCGGTAAGATTTTTAAATGTTTTTGAAAGAAATTTTTTCTGCTCACTGAGGCTGCATTTATTTGATAAAAATACAGTAAAAATTGTGTAATATTTTTACTATTTAAAACAGCTGTGTTCTATGTGAATCTCTGTTAAACTGTAATGTATTTCTGTGATGCGCAGCTGTATTTTCAGCATCATGTCCGCCAGTCTTCAGTGCCACATGATCTTCAGAAATCAGAATAATATGCTGATCTGCTGCTCGAGAAACATTTCTGATTATTATCAATGTTGAAAACAGTCGAGCTGCACAATATTTCTGTGGAAACTGTGATACATTTTATTTTCAGGATTCACAGATGAACAGAAAGTTCAGAAGAACAGCATTTATTTGAATTATTATTACGTTTGTAACATTATAAATGTCTTTACTGTCACTTTTGATCAATTTAATGCATCCTTGATGAAAAAAAGTGTTCTTTTTTTTTTTTTAATCTTCCTGACCCCAAATTTTTCAAATGGACTGTATATTTGCCATTATTTCTTTTTCTATTATCATTTTGAAAAACACATATATTTATAGTTTTGAAGTAAAATAAACTTTTTTAAATTGTAACAGTTCATGCATCAAAGAGAATCAGTGTTTTTACAGTAATTACCAACTCAAATGTTTCTTTATATGGCGTGTTATTCAGATATTCATTAGTGTTGATGTTCTGTTTCTTCACAAACACAGATGAACAGCAGACGCCTCACACACCTGTAGACAGAGTATGGGACAAACCTTTTGCGTTACCTTTGGTTTTGTGGTAGGTGAACTCGTGGTTGGTCAGGCGGAACCATCTCTTCTTGAAGTTCTTCAGACCGAAGCGGTTTCGTCCTTGAGCTCGTTTGATCATGAATCTGGAAGATCAGAGCAGAACCAGTCTAAACTCAAACTCAAACACTAACTACATATTAATAGTCAACTCGTTCTGATGCAACAAAACCAACCACTGCACTCATTAATCATATTACTGATTATTTTCACAATAAACATCTTGCATCTGTTCTGGGATTCTGTTGAGTAACTGCTGATGTATATTTGTCTTCTGAATGTATAATGGGCATTTTTACATTTGCAAAATTTGTTGAATTAATTCTAGTAAATATTGTGTTAAAATAAGTGTATATTTAATTTCTGCTTTCCATGTTCTTTTTAGTTTATTTACCCTAAAACTAAAACCACTAAAATTGTTTTTGTTACTTGAAATAAACTTTATGAAATAAAATATATTTAAAAAATTAATTTACCATTTTTATAACTGAATTTTATTTCAGTTAGCTGCCAAGGCAACACTTCACATTTTTGTTTATTATACTACAATAACTAAAATGAAATAAACTAAAATTATTAAATACAAATTAATAAACTAATATATCCTAGTTTCCAATAACACTTTTTTTTTGTTTTACTTAACTTGTACGTTCCATAAGTCAAACTAAACATTAAAAAAATTTTTTTATATCGTACATGATAAAAATAAAAACAAAAAAAAAACATAAAATAAAATAAATATTAATTTTTTTATTTATTAGTTTTTTATAACGAATTTAATTCAGCTAGTTGCCAAGCAACACTTCACTTTTTTTTTGCTTATTTACTGAAGTACTACATACCTAAATGAATTACACTACAAGTATTAAAAACGATATAATCATTTTTAAATAACATATATTGTTTTACTAACTTGAAAGTACCAATTATAAAACTAACAACTACAAGAATAATAAAAATTCATTCTTCATAATAAAATTACAAACAAAAAACATAAAAATACTAAACTTAACTGAAATTAAAAGGAAATATATACCAAAAAATAAACCGTAATCAAACATTAACAAAAACTGTAATATTAAATCAGGTACTAAATAACACTGATGCAGTCTTATTACTAGATGGAGAAAATACACCTGATGCGATCTTTGACATTTATAACCAACTGAGAAACGAGTCGCTCCTGCTCTCAGATGTTGCTCAATGTTTCCTCACAGCGTGTCTCCACTCCAGATCTCAGCAGCGTCTCAAACTGTGCTCATATAAGCATATATATTCCTCCAAATATTGCTATATATATATATTTCTCATCTAAGAGCAAGTTCAGTGAAACCTTGCCGAGAGTCTCATGCTCTCTGAAGGGTTTGCACACTAGAAAGGGTGCGAGTGTCTGTGCTCACTAACAGGCAGGGATGGGCAGTATTTATGATACATGTATTTCAAATATAAAATAGGATTTGATAGGGTTGATGAAAATGGCTTCATATTTTGTATCAAAATACTTCAGTGTTATTGTAGTTTTAAAATACTTTGTAACAAGTCTACATGATGACATCATAAAAACGCGGCCTCTGATTGGTGCCTACTCAGTAGTTTGCCCAGACTCGTTACTACACTATTAATGTGTCCTCTATACTTCTATGGCTCTCAATAGATTCAGTGGTTGGAGTTGAAGTTCTGTTGCTACTTTCTGATTACGTTTCTCAAAATCAAAACATATTGATCATTTAATAATTGTTGAAATGCTAAAATGTTTGCTTTCAGCTTCCAAATAGGTGTCCAATGTTTGCTAAATAAATATTTGATTGCTTAATATTTGTACCCTAATTGAAGTCTAATCCGAACCCTAATCAACTTATAGATAGATCAAATAGGCCAATTGATGGAAGGTTTGCTAAGAAATTGTAAAAGTATTTTTAAAATACAAAAATACAGTAGTTTATTTTGATACAAGGTGTGGCTGCTGTATTTTGTCGTTTATTTTGATACACTTAAAAGCCCAACCCTGCTAACAGGAAAGGGAGAGACCAGCAGGAACATCAGGAGAACAACAGAGACACCGGGTCAGGGGGTTAAGGGTCAAAGGTCACAACGCCAGCTTACCTGCCAGAGCCTTTGGCATCAAACCTCTTAATAAGGAGTTTAACGCTCCTGCGTCCAGCAGAGAAACACACACACACATGCTGATTGTTGTGGCACTAATACAGTGAGCTGTGAGGGCTGTGAGCGTCTCTCACCCTTCCTTCAGCATGATGGGCGTCTCGATGCTCTTCTGATCCCAGCGGGCCGAGGACGAGATCAGATCCAGGAACTGCCACACAGACACACGCGGCTCACATCAGCATCTCTGATATAGATATACAGTGGGTACGGAAAGTATTCAGACCCCCTTAAATTTTTCACTCTTTGTTATATTGCAGCCATTTGCTAAAATCATTTAAGTTAATTTTTTTTCCTCATTAATGTACGCACAGCACCCCATGTTGACAGAAAAACACAGAATTGTTGACATTTTTGCAGATTTATTAAAAAAGAAAAACTGAAATTTCACATGGTCCTAACTATTCAGACCCTTTGCTGTGACACTCATATATTTAACGCAGGTGCTGTCCATTTCTTCTGATCAAACTTGAGATGGTTCTACACCTTCATTCTTTGAGTTGGTTTTCCCAGCGGTTTGATTAACTGATTGACTGATTAGGAAACCACACACCTTCCTATATAAACCTTTACAGCTCACAGTACAGTCATAGCAACTGAGAATCATGACGGTGCCAAGGAACGCCTTAAGAGCTCAGAGACAGATTGTGGGCAATGCACGATCTTTCCCCGTTACATAAAAAATTCTGTGCTCACTTAAGGTTTCTAAGAAAGCAAGTGGCCTCCATAATCCTAAATGGAAACGTTTGGGAACGACCAGGAACCCGTCCTAGAGCTGCCGTCGCCAAACTACTATCTGGGGAGAAAGCCTTGGTGAGAGAGTAAAAAGAGGAACCAAAGATCACTGTGGCTGAGCTCCCGAGATGCAGTCGGGAGATGGGAGAAAGTTGTAGAGAGTCAACCATCACTGCAGTCCTCCACCAGTTGGGGCTTTATGGCAGTGTGGCCCGACGGAAGTCTCTCCTCAGTGTAAGACACATGAAAGTTTGCTAAAAAACACCTGAAGGTTCACTCCAAGAATGGTAGAAAATAAGATTCTACTGGTCTGATGAGAACGTTTTTTTTTTGGCCTTAAATTCCAGCGTATGTGTGGAGAACAGGCACTTGCTCGATCACCGTGTCCAATACAGTCCCACACAGTGAAGATCACATGGGATTGTGAGTGACTCCGAGCGGGCAATCCACGATGCTAAGTATGAATTAACCAAAAAAAAAAGAAGAAAAAAAAACTAGTCTTTTTTGTTTGTTCTTTTACTCGTTTTTTTTTTTTTTGTGTTCTTTTCATTTTTTACTTTTTTTTTTTTTTTTTTCAGCTATACATTGACAGACGACTGGTGCACTCGAGGGAAAGATGAATCCCAAGTACTGGGATATCCTGGACGAAAACCTTCTCCTGAGTGCTCAGGACCTCAGACTGGGCCTAAGGTTTACCTTCCAACAAGACAATGACCCTAAGCACACAATCTAAAATAACGAAGGAGTGGCTTCACTACAACTATGTGACTGTTCTTGAATGGCTCAGCCAGAGCCCCGACTTAAACCCAATTGAGCATCTCTGGAGAGACCTAAAAATGGCTGTCCACCAACGTTACCATCCAACCTGACAGAACTGGAGAGGATCTGCAAGTAGGAATGGCAGAGGATCCCCAAATCCCGGTGTGAAAACTGTTGCATCTTTCCCAAAAAGACTCATGGCTGTATTAGATCAAAAGGGTGCTTCTTCTAAATACTGAGCAAGGGGTCTGAATACTTAGGTCCATGTGATATTTCATTTTTTCTTTTTTTAATAAATCTGCAAAATGTCAACAATTCTGTGTTTTTCCTGTCAATATGGTGTGCTTGGTGTACATTAATGAGGAAAAAAATTACTTAAATAATTTTAGCAAATGGCTGCAATATAAAAAAGAGTGAAAAATTTAAGGGGTTCTTAATACTTTCCGTACCCACTGTACATTCAAGAAACGGCTAAAAACACATCTCATCCATCTAGCCTGACCTAACGCTCTCAATTCTTTTTCTATTCTACTTGTTTTCTTTTTATTCAAAAAACAATCTTCTAACACTAACGTTCTCAATTCTTTTTTTATTCTATCTACTCATTTTCTAACACTAACACTACAGGAATATATATTTAGATATGATAGACACTCACGTTCTTCACTGCATCTGCGTACTTCTGCTCGTTGAAGTAGTCGTAGAACGCAGCCATGTAGGACTCTTTGAAATTGGCCTGTCAAGAGAGACAGGAGCGTTCATTATTTTACGAAGAGGAACAGCACGAAGTGTTTTTTCTGTCAGTCTCATCCTACATTTTGAGAGTTATGGAGTATAATAAAAAAAACCATTTTTACATCTAATAGTATTTTTTTGTGCAAAAATGGTCTTTCTGTTTCAACCTCGTTATGCTAACCCTTACCCGCTTTTAAAATAATGGGTTTGTTTTTTTGGTCATTCAAATAAAGCTGAAATAAATTAAATATAAATATTACATTAAATATTTTTTTAAAAATCTGAAGTGTTGCCTTGGCAACAAACTGAAATACAATAAGTTAAACTAAAATTGAAAGAGAAATAAAATAATTCAAGTTAGACTGTAAAAACACCGAAAAATTCTAAAAACTAATAAATGGCCAAAAGCACATAAAAAATCGCAACTAAAAAATAAACAACTTGTTTTTTTTAATCAATTAAAAAAAAAATTTAATAAGTTTTTTTATTCAAGCTATATAGAATTAACATAAAAACGAATAAAATACAAAAGCATGTAACAAATTACTAAAGCTAAAAGAAAAAAATATATATAAAAAATTGAAGATGTCAAAAGCACAAAATGAAATGTCTAAAACTGAAAGATAAATTAAAGCTATAAAGTAATATAAAAAAACTAATAAAAATAGCACATAACAAAATTACTGAAAATGTAAGCAAACTGTATTTACGCTAATATAAAAATATATATTAAGATGACAGAAGCACATAGAAAAGTACTAAACGTAAAATAAATAAAAAATAAAACTGAAAATATAAAAAAAGATCATTCCAAATATTAATAAATACTACAATAGTACATAAATAATACTAAAATAAAACTGGATTTATTTCAAAGTGCATCACCCATACAAAGAACAGTTTCTCTTATAGTGTTTATTAATTATATTTACAATGGTTTAATATGATACTATGTGAATATTATATTACATTATATGCATTATATTACGTTATCGCACAAATAATGTAGCACATCAGGATTTGTAACGGTAAATACCTACTGATAATGTTCACTTACAGATTTGGACTTGGCCAGGCTTCCCAGAGTTTGGATGGTTTTGGAAATGAGCGTCAGCGTCCGAGACGTGTGCGGATCCTTTACAGAGACAAAAATGATCAAAATAACACATCCGGTTAAATATTAGATGGAAAACAGAGAGGAGGCGGTACACACCGGGTGATGAGGACGCAGCTGGAAGAGGTTCGGAGAGAGGATGGCGGGAGCAAAGAAACGGAGGAAGATGAAACTGCTAACAGCTGTGTACCGCACATCCGGGTCAACTGCAAAAACACACACGCCACCAATTAGGGATGCAACGATTAACAGCGAGCCGATTCAAATGCTTGAAATGGTTGAGATGCTAAACAAATCGTGTTTCAAGTTAGATTTATAGTGTTCCTGTGGCTCAGTGGTAGAGCATTGTGTTAGCAGTGCAAAAGGTTGTGGGTTTGATTCCCAGGGGACACACATACTGGTAAACAATGTATAGCCTGAATGCACTGTAAGTCGCTTTGGATAAAAGCGTCTGCTAAATGCATTAATTAATATGAATGTATGTCTGAGGGGAATTTACTGTCTTTAGAAATGTTTAGATGTATTTTTTCTTTTCATCTTGCCTCTGTATAATGCATATTAACGGCATAGCTCGGCTCTGCTGTGTTTACAGACAGCGGTAACCAAGAAAACGCTGTATCATTGCTGTTCATAAGCGCAGCGCTGCTTTGTTTACAGCGGTAACCGAGGAAACGCTGTATCATTGCTGTTCATAAGCGCAGCGCTGCTTTGTTTACAGCGGTAACCAAGGAAACACTTTATCATTGCTGTTCATAAGTGCAGCTCGGCTTTGTTTACAGCGGTAACCGAGGAAACGCTGCATCATTGCTATTCATAAGCGCGGTGCTGCTTTGTTTACAGTGGTAACCAAGGAAATGCTGTATCATTGCTGTTCATAAGTGCGGCTCTGCTTTGTTTACAGTGGTAACCGAGGAAACGCTGTATCATTGCTATTCATAAGCGCAGTGCTGCTTTGTTTACAGCGGTAACCGAGGAAACGCTGCATCATTGCTATTCATAAGCGCAGCGCTGCTTTGTTTACAGCGGTAACCGAGGAAACGCTGTATCATTGCTATTCATAAGCGCAGCGCTGCTTTGTTTTCAGCGGTAACCAAGGAAACGCTGTATCATTGCGGTTCATAAGCGCAGCGCTGCTTTGTTTACAGCGGTAACCGAGGAAACGCTTTATCATTGCTGTTCATAAGCGCAGCGATGCTTTGTTTACAGCGGTAACCGAGGAAACGCTGCATCATTGCTATTCATAAGCGCAGCGCTGCTTTGTTTAAAGCAGAAACCAAGGAAACGCTGCATCCTTGCTGTTCCTAACCGCGCTTGCTTTGGTTTACATTGTACCGAGGACTCTGTTATCCTTTGCAGTCATAGCGCATGTGCTCTTTGTTTAACAGCGGGTAACCGAGGAAACGCTGCATCTGCTGTTCATAATCGCAGCGCGCTTTGTTTAACAGCGTAACCGAGGAACGCTGTATCATTGCTGTTCCTAAGCTATCGCTGCTTTGTTTACAGCGTAACGCAAGGAAACGCTGCATCTTGCTGTTTCATAGCGTCAGCGCTGCTTTGTTTACAGCGGTAACCGAGGAAACGCTGTATCATTGCTGTTCATCAGCGCAGCGCTGCTTTTTTTACAGCGGTAACCAAGGAAACGCTGCATCATTGCTGTTCATAAGCGCAGCGCTGCTTTGGTTACAGTGGTAACCGAGGAAACGCTGTATCATTGCTATTCATAAGCGCAGCGCTGCTTTGTTTACAGAGGTAACCCAGGAAACGCTGTATCATTGCTGTTCATAAGTACAGCGCTGCTTTGTTTACAGCGGTAACCTAGGAAACACTGCATCATTGCTGTTCATAAGTGCGGCTCTGCTTTGTTTACAGCGGTAACTGAGGAAACGCTGTATCATTGCTGTTCATAAGCGCAGCGCTGTTTTGTTTACAGCGGTAACAAAGGAAACACTATCATTGCTGTTCATAAGCGCAACTCTGCTTTGTTTACAGCGGTAACCAAGGAAATGCTGTATCATTGCTGTTCATAAGTGCGGCTCTGCTTTGTTTACAGCGGTAACCAAGGAAACGCTGTATCATTGCTGTTCATAAGCGCAGCGCTGCTTTGTTTACAGTGGTAACCAAGGAAACGCTGTATCATTGCTGTTCATAAGTGCCGCTCTGCTTTGTTTACAGCGGTAACCAAAAAACCGCTGTATCGCTGCTGTTCCATAAGTGCGCTCGGCTTGTTTACGCGGGTAACCGATGAAACGCTGTATCATTGCTGTTCATAAGCGCTGCTTTGTTTACAGTGGTAACCAAGGAAACACTGTATCATTGCTGTTCATAAGTGCAGCTCTGCTTTGTTTACAGCGGTAACCAAGGAAACACTGTATCATTGCTGTTCATAAGCGCAGCGCTGCTTTGTTTACAGCGGAAAGGCTTTAAGCGCTACCTGCTGGCAGAGAGTGAATCTGCTCTCGTTCAGCTCGTCTGCCGTTTCTGTTTCATCAGATATTTTTTAATGCATAGTTTCACAAAACTAAAGTCAAACAATTCTGTTTTTGCTTCAAATTTAGAAATTATACAATCTAATTTAGATTAAAAAACTGCTCATGTTGCATGTATGCAGCATCTTTTTTTGGATCGTGATTAAAATGCAGTGGTTCCATTTTAAAAGGAAAGAGCACAGACAAAGCCTTTTGTTTATATGAAGATATTTATTTAATTTGTATAACTTATTTATTTGATTTGGGGCTTGTTCTAAAATTTCAACCAAGCCACCATCAGCATCTCATCATCAACGGATCCCTTTACTGAGTCTCTGACCTACATAAACAAAGCCAATTCGGTTCCCTGCAGTGTTCATTTGTGATCTGAAGGTGGCAGTATAACACTGACAATTCAACGCAGCAGCTAAAGTAAACAGAAGGCAGTGCAGAACACAAGAACAAGTATGAGGGAACAAACGCCTGATTACAGGACACTTATTACTGTCATCAAACTCCTGCTGGTTCAGTCTTAATGCATGTGACTGCCTTCCAGCTGCTTGAGACCATAAAACTGCTAATAAACAGAAAACTATAAAACTAAAAATTATTAAAAAACATTTTCGGGTAATTGCAATCAATCTAAAAAAATGAATAAATAAATATTAGATTAAAATTTAACTTAGAAAGAGAATGCCTGCCTTGGCTACAAACTATATCTAAAAAAGTTGATTTAGAATTTAGAAAAATGTATTAAAGCTATATAGAAATATTTAAATAATAATAATAAAAATACACCGACAAATATACAAATAACAATTTAACCAGAACCTAAACTACTGAAAATATAAAAATAACAGCTTATTCAAAAATAATAGTTTGATCTTTACAGAATAGTTATTGTTAACGAAAACTATTAAAAATATTTTTGTAGTAATTGAAAGCAAGCTGAAATACAGTAAATATTAGATGAAAAACTTAAACAAAGTTAATACCAAAAATTTTAAACGAACTGAAATACAATGATTTATGACCTACAATTATTGAAACTAAGAAAATATGACTTAATTAACAACTCAATCTCAATATTAGAGGAAAACTTAAATGTGAAAATGAGAAACAGACCTTGCCACAAACTGAATACAATGAGTTGAACACTAAAATTACTAACACTAAAACTTAAATAAATTTAATTAATAGCTCTATAGAAATGTTTTTTTTTTTTTTAAACATCACAAAAGTTACTAAAAATTACTAAAATTAAAATGACAATGAAACATAATAAGTTAACTTAAACACAAAAGTTAAAATTTTCAATATAGTAGTATAAAAATAATATTAAGAAAGCTTTCTGTGCTTTCCAGCATCTATTTGGGGGGGGGGGGATCCTGTTTAATTCCATTTAACGTTCATTTTAAAGAAGCCATAGGTGACTGGGTCAAAGAATGGACTGAGACCGTAACTCAACTAAATGAACCAAAAGAGCTCTGATCCACTTCTGGTCAAGTGTAATGTCAAACAAATACTTCTTCCTCGTGTCACGTTTGCATCACTGGAAGAGTTTTTAGAGTAACTCTTTCTGTAGTTTTAATGGTCTCTTCTGCCGGTGTGAGCGTTTACCCTCGAAGCGTGACGCCGCAGACTCTCGCAGCGAGAAGAAGATGTCACCCATGACCGTCGGGCAGCTCACACCCGAGCTGGTGATCACGTTAAAGATCCGTCCACGTACTGACGCAAGTTTTCCTGCGGATACACCAAACACACACACACACACACCCACACACAATACACACCAACACCCCACAGACACACACCACCCACACACACACATACACACCCGACACGACAGACCACACACAGACAACACACACAAACACACCTCTCACACACACACACCCACACACCACACCCACACACAACACACACACAGCCCGACACACACACACCCCCACAGACACACACACACACACACAACACAGACACAGACACACACACATACACACACAGACACACAGACAACATACACACACACACACACAGACACACCCACACACACACACACACACGCACACAGACAGAGGTAAACACACACACACACACACACCCCAGACACACACACACACACGCCCCACATTATCCAACACACAGACACAGACACACACACACACAGACACACCCACCCACACACACACACGACACACACACATACACAGACACAGACACACACACACCTATACATACCACACACAGACAACACACACACAACACACAGACCCACAAGATACACACACCACACGACGACACACACACATACACCACACCAGCACACCCACACACTACACACAGACCACACATACGCGGAAACCACACCCAAGCATCACACCACAGTCCCCCCACACACACTCACACACACACCCCCACACACACACTCTCTCACACACTCTCACACACACACACCACATACACACACACACCATACACACCACACACACACACACAACACACAACACACCCCCCTCACACACATACCCAGCGGGACACAAACACAACATAACACACCCCACACACACACACCAGACACACACACACACACACACTCTTTCTCTCACACACACAGACACACACAGACACCGACCCTACCGAACCGAAGAAACACACACAACACACCGCACATACCACACACCACATCACACACAAGCCCACCACAGAACCCACCAACACACATACAACACACATCACATAACACTAAGCACACCCACACCCCACACGTATTCACACACACAACACACACACATTAGACACACGGACATATCAGCAGCACAATAGAACACCCGACACCCACACACATACACACACACACAGACACACACACACATAAACACACACACAAACACACACAAACAAAAACACACACACACACACACACACACACCACACACACACCCCACACACACACGACACACACACACACAACAACACACACCACCATCAGGCACACACACACACACCCCACACACATACACACACACACACACATCACACATCACACACACACACACACACAAAAACAAACACATACAACCACACAACAACATACACCACAGCACACACACACACACGACCACAACACCACATACACATACCACAAACACACACTCCCCACAGAACACAGACACACACCCATACACCACACAACACACACACACACGATACACACCCACACAGACCACACACACAGACAACAGTACACAAAACACCCCATAACACCACATATTACAGGACACACACACACACACACACACACACCCATACACACACAGACACCACCACATACACACACACACACACACACACAGTCACACCCACACACCCACACACACACACAGACAAACACACAGCCATATATAGATTATATATATATTATATAATAAAAAAGTGAACACTAATACAAATGACAAATTCATAACAATGACTAAAACAAAACTGAAAGAAAATTTATTAAGCTATATAGAAATCTAAAAAAAAAAAGCCAAACTCTAATAAAAGTGTATAAAGCACATCAACAAAATTACCGAATGAAAGAAAAATAATGAAAGCTATATAAAATATAGAAAACCTAATAAAATGACAAAAGCACATTAATTTTACAACAATATACAAATTAAGTGGGAAAAATCAATATAAAAATAAAGCTAATACTACATGAAATATACTAAATAACACTGATTATATCTCAGAAGTGACGATTAACATAACATCCAGAACAGAGGACAGTTTCTTTAACAGTGTTAATTCCTCTTTTCATTAGATTTGCTATTAATTTAAATATAGTATAATGCCATTATTTACATTTCTCGTAATTTGTAATCCGAAGTGCAAAAAAAAAAGTATTGTATTGCATTCATATGTACAATATATATGTATTAATCTAACTCATATGTAAATTGCCCTAAACATCTAACTCACCCGGTTTTGTGTCCAATTCTCCTCGACTTCCTTCAGCTTGACGGGGTTCGTCTCGCCAGGTTTGTGGTCTTGCAGATCTACAGTCAAACGACACGTGAAGATATGACCAAAAAATTCATATCTCTTTATTTTTGGTGGCTGATAAATATAAGCCGTATGAAAGACAGCAGCATGTTTATTTAGGCTGCTGTCTCTTTAAGAGCTCATGCATAGCTCTAATATACTGTTACACATGGCTTCATGCTTAGTTCTTTTTAGTAGCTTTCTTTTCTTTTTTAAAAAATTAGAGACCTTTTGATCGAGTAATCAAAATTTGCCGTCCCTAAATACAAGGTTATTTGACTCCTTTAGTGATGTACAGGGGCCGTTCTTTTAACTTTGGCAATGGATTTTTCTAAGTGTTTATTAAAAAGTATGTCATCTTCTATGTCACATCCCCCCCCCTCAAAACTGTATTTTATAAGATTTTTAAAGATTTCTAATAAAACCGATATAATACTAAGTACTGAATAAGACAATAAGTTACCAATCAGATGAATTAGTAGTACATTGTAGGTACATTTTCAACGGTTTTACATGAGGCTCAGAGGTGGCATAATTCATAATTCCTGTTGAGATTAATTTGTAAATATGCTTTTGAATATATACATATAAGGATTAACACAACTGAAATTAGATGTTAAAGTGATCGAACCGTCGAAACAGGTGGCGGCCAAGTCACTATATTTTCACTGAATCTTCATTTCCAATTGATTCGTTCGAACGGCTATCATTCAGGACGAATCAAGTGACTGTCGTTATGACTTGCTATTGACACATCGACTCACTAAAAACTACGGTGAAGGCCAGTGCGCGTTGACGAGACTCAGACGAGACAGACTGCAACTTCATCGTGATGGGTTTGACGTGAAGACGCCAGGGTAAGCCTCGCCCCGCCATCTTCATGTCCATCGATGCATTTAGACGTCAGCTGAGTTTCCCCGGATATGGGTTGGTAATCCCTGCAGACGGAGAAGTAGACGACAAGAAGGAAATTCTGTACCAGTTTTGGGTAGTTAAACAGAATCAAAAAACGTACTCCACTACAAATTACTAATTTACTTTCTTAAAATGGTAAGTTGATTACTGATTACTGCATGTAAAATTAATCAGATTACTAATTACTTTACTTTTTTCAAGTTTACTTTTCTTTTCAAGTTATCAAACCTAAAAAAGTGAAACTCATAATTCTTTCAGTAATTTAATATTGACTGAAAAATTACATAAATATCAAAACAGCAACTTGAACGATCACTTGCATATTTTCCTGACAGCAGTGAAAAGAACTTTAAATGTTTCGTAATTTTGCATCATACAGATAAGAGTAATACATCATTTGAAACTGTAAAATGTCTACTTTTATTTGTATACACTCATAATAACAACAAAACATTGTGCTTTTGTAAATTAAAGAAAACAAACAGGGTCACGTCTTCTGCGCCGTCTCAATCTCCTGAAACGCATCACTAAATGAACAAAAAAAGAAAAAGAAACTCAGCGACTACTTGACACCCAGACAAGAGAAATATCTATTAAAAAAAGCGTGAGGTCTATGTTGTAACGTGAATAAATATTCTCTGATAAAGTAATCGCGAGTTACAGTCTTTCCCATCTGAGTTCATTATCTGTAACACGCACATCGCGCCCTTTAGGATAATCATCCACGTGAAACCAGGCTTGAGACGCGCGAACATTTAAACACCCACATCACCTCCGTAAATAAAGCATTAGGATTTATCAAGTTCATATAGGATACTTTTATTTTTGGATGACACATACCGGGAGAATAGCCGGAGGTGAAGGAATTTACCTCATAAGAAGAACGCAGATGCGACGGATGTAGATCCTCAGAACTGATGATTCCTTTATTTTTGAGTATATTAGTGTTAGTACGTGACGTGTACACACTTGTTCCCAACTATAATGCCAGAACTAAAATAATGTGAAACGAGTGCAACATTTGAAAATATGAAGATACAACATTTCAGTGCACTAAAGGTAAACAAAAGACTCGGGTCTGGGGCATTAGCTCCAGTCTCGTGGTGATTATAAAGGCCCTACGGATGGCACAACATGTTTTACGTCTCGTGCTTCTTTTGGTTAGAACACTGGGGCATTTGGTAACTTCAGTACCGTAATTTATACGACACTACAGAAAATAAGATGTAAACCTAACAAAATAAGGCAACTTGATGCAGTAACCACATAGTTAAAAAGTTTTAAATATTTTTTTAATTTTTTAATTCTTCTCGTAAGTACATTGTTTCGCCAAGTAAATTGGTTAGGATCATGCAATGCTATTGTCTAGTTGTTAGTAGAACCTGGTGTTACTTGTCACAATGCAAAAAAAAAATCAACGGACCTAGGGGCAATGGGTCTGTGGTTGAGGTCATTTATTTTGGTAAAATTTATTTCCATGGATAAAAAAAGACTGTGGTGTTAAAAAGTTGTGCTGGTGGGCACATTTCGGGTTATTTGTTGGGCTACACGCTCATTGACAAGTCGAAATAGCATTATTTTTAGGGTACGTTGGAACCACCGCCAAATTTTCGTAACCTAATCTCGCAATATGCAATTGCCTTTTTTACGTATAAGTAACTGTAATCAAATTACATATTTACTTTTCAGGAAACGTAATTAGAATACAGACCCACTCTGGCTGTACTCACTGCGTGCGGAACAAATGAACTCGGCTGGGCGATGGCCACGAGGAAGGCACGATTTTTGGGTACCGTACGACTCACAAACAGAAAAGGTCGCACCAAAGGACAGCCGCCTCCTGCGGGGGTGCTGGGGGCACGGACACACAAAATACATCCCCCAAGATAACACTGGAGCCGCGATGCTGAACCAGGCTGCAACACAACACACCCCAAGTCAGACACCGCTAGAGAGATCACTACTGATCAATAATGAAAAGGTGAGCCTGCAGAGAAAAAAACCAACAAAAGCGAGTGGGGTGGGGGTAAGTCGCTGGGGATATTTGTTAGCACTAGCCAACAATCATTGATGGGTCAGGCGGGGGGGGATTATACATTTCTCTTGAGTCCAAAAATCAGGGTTAGATTTAAGTAAAGAGGGCAAAAAAAATTCCGGTGCAGATATTTGGGGTGTAAATTTCCTACCGCAAAATATATCAAAACTTAATGTTTGATTCGTAATATGCATTGCTAAGAACTTCATTTGAACAACTTTACAGATGATTTTCTCAAGATTTAGATTTTTTAGCACCCTCAGATTCCAGATATTCAGATATTCAAATCCGCATCCTAGGGGGGGACCAAAACCATACATCAATGGAGAGCTTATTTGTTCAGCTTTCAGATGATGCATACATCTAAATAAAATAAAAAATTACCCTTATAACTGGTTTGTGGTCCAGGGTCTCAAACGAGATTTACTTGGAAAAAATTAAATGGGAATATGATCACCTCATACCTTTTTGAATCGCATTGTATTTGTAAAAAAAAGAAAAAAGAAAATTGTTTTTTTATAAAAAATGCTGCCTTGGCAACTTAAATACAGCAAGTTGAAGTATAAATTACGAAATGGTAAGAAAAGATAATTAAGCTATATAATAAATATTTATTTGGGTGGAAACGAATGAAAATGACATATTACTTTAATAATTAGGGACATTTGTCTTTGACACTCAATACATTTATTAATTTTAATCCACCATATTTTTGTTTTCTTTTTTGGGCCTCGTGTGTTTAAGTGTTTGTATTATTTGAAAACAAAATCAAGATTTAAAAAAAATCTTTAGTGTTGTTTTTGTTAAGAAAAACTAAACTTGAAACTATTCAAAATAATTTTTGGTACTGGAAATCAAGCTGAAATAAAATAAAATATATATATTTGATGTAAAACGCACAAAAAAATACAAATTAGAAATGTTGCCTTAAAATATAAAAATGTCTAAAACTAAAACTGAACAAATTAATGAATTTAAGTTAAGTTCAATATATACTGTATATACTGAAAATAATAAAAACTACACAAGCACATAACAAAATCACTAAAATTGAAAATCTAAAAATACAAGCTAATTAAAAATATTAATAAATAATATTCATGACATCATAATAGAGGACATTTCTCTTACGTCTCATCTGTTTTTTTATTATGTTTACCATAGTTTAATAACTAATGACTATTAGTATGAAAAACTATGACATATTATTAGATTTATTAATTGCTCAGAAGATCATCTGTAGCACTCAGAATTGAACCAGTACATACCTATGATTACTCTTCCAACCACGTATAGTTACTATACGGAGAACTGCTACTATATGTTATAGGTTACTATAGGTTAGAGCTATATAATATAGGTTACTATAGGTTAGTACTATATACTATATGTTATAGGTTACTATAGGTTAGTACTATATACTATATGTTATAGGTTACTATAGGTTAGTACTATATACTATATGTTATAGGTTACTATAGGTTAGTACTATATACTATATGTTATAGGTTACTATAGGTTAGTACTATATACTATAGGTTATAGGTTACTATAGGTTAGTACTATATACTATAGGTTACTATAGGTTAGAACTATATAATACTATATGTTACTAAGTTATAAAACATACAAATACTAAAAAAAAAAAACAAAAAAATAAGGTTACTATAGTATAAAATGCGGTGGACTATAGCTATCGTTATGGTTACTATAGGTTAGTACCTAAACTATAATTACTATAGGTTAGTACATATACTATAGGTTTAGTTTCTATATGTTGGTCTGTGGGGCGTGAGGGTGTAATAATGTTTACTATAGTTAGAACTATATACTATCTGTTCTAGGTTACTATAGTTCGAGCTAATAATATAGTTACTATAGGTTAGTATCTATATACTATATGTTTATTGGTACTATAGGTTAGTACTATATACTAGAGGTTACTATAGGTTAAACTATGAACTATATTTATAGTTTTCCTATAGGTTAAGCTATATAATAGTAGTTTACTATAGGTAGTACTATAACTATAGGTTATAGGTTACCTATAGTAAGCTAATAATATAGGTTTACTATAGTTTATAACTATATCTCATAGGTTATAGGTTACTATAGGTTAGCAAACAAGTGTACTATATAGATACCTATAGTTATACTTATATACTATAGGTTAGTAGGTTACCTAGGGTAGGTATTCCTGAGACGGGGTTACTATAGGTTTACATACAGTCAAGTTTAAAACTATAATAACAATATGTTATCGTTACTCCACTATAGTGTTTAGAGCTATAATAGTATGAGGAAATTTACTATAGGGGGTAGAATAAAAACTAAATATAATATTGTTACTATAGGTTAGTACTATATACTATATGTTATAGATTACTATAGGTTAGTACTATATACTATATGTTATAGATTACTATAGGTTAGTACTATATACTATATGTTATAGATTACTATAGGTTAGTACTATATACTATATGTTATAGATTACTATAGGTTAGAGCTAATTCCTATAGTTACTATAGGTTAGGACTAAATACTATTTATAGGTTCTATAGGTTATACTATATACTATGGTTACTATCGTTAGAACTATATACTATAGTTACTATAGGTTATAATAAAAAATATATAGGTTATAGGTTACTATATGTTGTACTATTATCTATAGTTATAGTTTCCTATGGAGTGTTAGTACTATTACTATAGTTACTATATGGTAGAACGATATAATTAGTTACTATAGGTTAGTAAATATATAATATAGTTTCGGTTACTATAGGTGAGTACATCATGACTATATGTTATATGTTCCTATCGGTTATTACTATATACTATAGTTTACTATAGGTTCGAACTATATATAAGGTTTACTATAGTTAGTACATATACTATATGTTATCGGTTACTATAGGTTAGAACTATCAAATTAGTTAGTACTATATACTATATGGTAGAGTTTACCTCTAGGTTAGTACTATATACTATAGGCGAATAGGTTACTATAGTTATAATCTTACTAGAGTATAGGGTTACGTATATTTAGTCACTAGATACTATATGTTATAGGATTACATAGGGTTAATACTATAAGTCAAAAATTAAGGTACTATAGGAGTATTAGAATCACTACTTACATATAAGACAGCTCTAGGTTACTATAGGTTAGTACTATATACTATAGGTTATAGGTTACTATAGGTTAGTACTATATACTATAGGCTATAGGTTACTATAGGTTAGTACACTATACTATAGATTATAGGTTACTATAGGTTAGTACTATATACTATAGATTATAGGTTACTATAGGTTAGTACTATATACTATATGTTATAGGTTACTATAGGTTAGTACTATATACTATATGTTATAGATTACTATAGGTTAGTACTATATACTATAGGTTATAGGTTACTATAGGTTAGTACTATATACTATATCTGGGGGAGTGGTTGGTTATAGTTACTATGTTAGTCCTGATAATACTCATTTTTCCTCACTGACCTTGACATGCGCGGACTGCAGCAGCAGGTCTCGGAGTGGGTTATAATGCTCTGTGGGGAACACGTGGTCCTCCGTGTAAATGATGTTGAGTCGTAATGAGCCCAGCTCATCGGCCTTCACCGATTTATTGCCGTTATCTCTGGGCTGCAGGAAGTACCATGCGTCGTGAACACCCGACTGTCCCAGTACCTTCAGCGGCACCCGTACCTCTCCCAGAAACTCATCTCCGAACTTCAGATTGCTGGCGTTCCACAGATCCACCCTGAGAACAGTCCCGGTGGTTACTACTAGTCACCAGGCTGCCATGCCAACTACAACTATGCAACAGCAAAATAAAGATATCTATTTTTATTATTTAAGGGGGTGGTGATTGTAGGTACAAAAATTAAAACAGCTAACTAACTTAACTAAAATAGGTTTAAGATGAAGTATCAAAATTATTACAGTGAAATAAAAATGAGCTAAATTTAAAATAAATAGAAAAAATATTAATAAAAATGACACAAACCCACAGTAACATAAGTACTACAAACTTAACTAAAATTTAAATGAATTTAACTGAAACTATAAACTCAAAAGCATTCAAAATATATAATAAATA
The DNA here is from genome assembly GCA_018155175.1 of Sinocyclocheilus anophthalmus. Lineage (NCBI taxonomy): Eukaryota > Metazoa > Chordata > Actinopteri > Cypriniformes > Cyprinidae > Sinocyclocheilus > Sinocyclocheilus anophthalmus. The sequence goes on from JADLZN010001268.1 coordinate 290,206, forward strand.
TCAATTAATACTAAAAGGAGCAAAAATACGTTAGTAGTTTGCACCCCACATATACACACTCTCACACACACACATACACACACACAAAAACACACACACACAAAAACACACACACACACACACACCCTCTCAAACACACCTCACAACACACCATACACACACAACACACCCACACTCCTCACACACACCCTCACAACACACGCCAAGAAAAAAGGAATCACTCACTCACCCCACACCTCTCTGCAACAAAACACTCTCTCACACACACACCATACCCACACACACACACTCTCACAACACACACCACAACACACACTCACACACTACACATACCACCGCAAACCAAACAACTCACTCACCTCACTGCACCACACACTCTCGCACACTCCACACACCACCACACACAGGGGACGCAAACACTCACCAAAGCGCACACACACACACACACACACACATCCACACTCACAATCACACACACTCACAACACATCTCACACACTCACACTCGCCACCACACACGGGGCGCGCGCGCACCAACAACACACACGTCTGCGCTGAAACACTCACACATCACATTTAGAGCGCAAGCTTGTCCACCTCGCCTCTCCCCGTCAAACTGTCGTTTGTTGTGCTCAGTCGTTTGTCACCTGGAGAAAAAAATAAAAACTCTTATTTTGTCCTCGTGGACAAAAGTGTGCACCCATAGGAAATGAATGGGAAATACTACAATTCAGAGTCTTTTTTTATTTGTCCAATAAAAAACAATAAATCCAACACAATGCAGATCAAACATACACATAAATGAAGGGTTGACGCTATCCACATTCTAATGTGCAAACTCACACCCACACACACACACACACACACACCACACACTTCCACACTCTCACAAACCACATACACACCCTCTCACACACACACACACACCCCACCACACACCCACTCACACACACCCACACCCACACTCACACACACACACTCACACTCACTGTCTTTCACACACACACTCACACACACACTCACACACACACTCACACTCACCCACACACACACACACACAGCCCCACACACACACACACACTACACACTCACACACCACACACTCACACACATCAACACACTCACACACTCACACACACACACACACACACCCACACACACACTCACTCACACACACACTCTCTCTCAAACACACACTCACACACACTCACACTCACACTCTCACACACACACTCTCTCACTCACACTTACACACACTCACACTCACACACACACCCCCACACACACACAAACACACACACTCACACTCCACAAACACACTCACCCACACACACACACACACACACTACATTCTCTCTCTCACACACTCACACTCACCCACACACTCTCACAACCACACACACAACACACTCACACTCACACTCACACACACTCTCACACACACACACACTATAACACACACACAAAAACACACACAAACAAACACACACACAACACACACACACCACACACACACAACACAACACACACACACACAGACTCACACGCACACACAACTCTCACAAACACACACACACATCACAACTCAACCTCACACTCACACCACTCTCACAAACACCCTCACACACACCCACCACAATACCCTCTCACAAACACACACACAACACTCACACTCTCACTTTTATACTGATCAATCAATATTTTCTATCCCCTAACCCATATGGAAGGCATTTTCTGCCAATTTTAAATAAATCAATTAAATTATAAAAAATGAAAACCAGATTAATAATTTCATTATAGAAAACTCTCGCAAAATTAGAAAGGGGAGAAAGGAAAAAGGGGGCAAAGGGAGGGGAAAAAAAAGAAAATGATTTCATTTTTTAAATTTTACAACACCTGTGACAATGGCGGGGTTTTTCCCTGACAAACTAAAAATAAATGCCGTTGGTGTTCACCAGTTGCATTTTGCAAAATGCAGAGGTCTCGAGGGCAAATGCTGGGCAATACTGGTAAAATGAAAAAGGGCAAAGGAAAAACAAAAAAAAATTAACCAGAAGAATAAAAATGGGAAAAAATTGAATTAAATAAATTGAGGAAAGTTAAATAAGAAATGAATTTCTCTGTCTGAGTTTGAGCATATTCTTAACGTCGGGTGGAAAGTGGTTAAATGCGAAACCACCATCCTCCATTGTCTGCTTTAACTCGTAAACACCCTTAAGCTCAGCTATTATCTATGTTCACGTAGATAACCTTCCACCGTAAACCCGAACGTAAACATGACAGATATGATTCATCCTGAACAGTCTCCTACTCTCAGACTTCATTTAATCTTTACTGCAAGTATTATATCATGCTTTCACTGATGGATGTTCTGCTCAAAAGGTGCATTTAACGTGTACATGTTTATGACATATTTACTGTTGAAAACCAAGTACTGTAGCAGTGTATTTTACCCATCGAGATACGTTAGATTGAAAAATATTAATATTTTAGAAATTGTGATATATTAATTTGTCATTGATGTATTTATAATGGTTGTAAAATATGATAAGTGTATTTTTATTAGTTTTAGTTTTAGGTTATTTTTATTTTTCCAAATTGTGCGTTAAAACGCAGGCTATTCCGTTTTTCAGTTTAACGTGTTTAAAAATTAACTATTACGCAAATATGCAGGGGCGGAGCTAGGGTTGGCCACTCCCCTCACAACTGCTGTTTCTGTCACTTTTACTCTTGACAAGAAGTGCATTTAAAAACGGTACTGTGCTCGCAGCGCATGCTCTCCATGCATGCACAGGCACGAGAATCCATTGCAATATCAAAGCACAAAATAAACCTACGGTGCTGGGAGCGTGTCGTTGTCAGTTAGTTCTGAAGTTACCAAAAGGCCGACTAAAGCTGCTAAAACTGCCAGCCTGTATATAATTTTTTTCGTATGATCACATTTAAAACGGGCGTTTGGAAAACACTCTGAAATGGGTTTCAAAACTGTCCGTGACACACACACACAGCACTGTGCGTCAAAAAAAACAGCACTATAACACACCCGCTTTACTCGTCGCTCTTAAAGAGACTTAATAATGAATTGGGTCAGAAAATGTAAAAGGAGAGTTGAGAGAAAATACGATGAGTGTCAGATCCACGGCACGTTCAGCAGCAGCTCTTAAAGTAAATGCTGTGACTTGTATATTGCAATTAACCCCTCTTGGGCCACGTCGCAAAATTGCGACATAGACGTCAGACTTAAGTCAAATAGGCTTTGTTCCTAATATGGTGTAATATGTCATTTGTATTCCCTACCACTAGATGGCAGACATTTAGTACTTCGATTCTAGACCAAAATTATGTCATGTTCCTATTCAAAGTGTTTGAGGAAATAGCAGAGCAAGTGAGCTATTGTGTCATTGATGTGGAAGCAGTTCAGTTCATAGCATGCGAGTAATTTGTGAGATTTGTGAGAGAAAATCGCCGAATGGCTAATAAAAGTTGTACCGTGAGGATGTGTTGCAAATGTTATTCGCCGATTCTGACTCTGAAAAGGAATATTTGCCTTTTGGAAATGAAGATCGGTCGTCTAATAATCGCGCTTCTCCCATTACATCTTTGCAGCGCAATGGTGCCGTCGTGCAAGGCGAGTGTGTTCACGAAGCACAACCGAGTGATGATTTCGACTCTTTGCCCAATGGGGATGGGGGTGGCAGGGCAATATCTTTTATTTCCTGAATATTACTGATGAACTGATCAAGAAGTAGGCTACTGTTCACATGCGTTTATATAGTATAGTATGTAATATACCGGTATAATATTTAGTACCTTTCGTTCTCCTGTTTTATTGTGTTTCTCCTCTTTTCTAGATCATTTGGCATGAGGATAAAAAAAAACTCAAAAAAAACACCAAAAAACAAAAAACATGGCCAATAAGTTCAAACATCATTCAGTATCTACTATTTCCTGAAATATTACTGATAACTGATCAAAAAGGTAGGCTACTGTTTCACATGCGTTTACTTGAGTATGGTAATATAGTAATAATTTAGTACTTTCTCCTGTTTTATTGTTTTTTCCCTCTTTTCTGGTAATTTGGAATGAGGATAAAAAGACACACAAAAAAAAAATCATGCAAATAAGTTCAAACATCAATTAAATATCTATTATTTCATGAATATTATGACATTCAAGAGGGCCGTCCCCTGATGACATCATAATATGCAAATTTGATGAGTATATTTACACCCCACATAACCTTTCGGTCATGCCCAACATTTTTCTTATTTACAGTAGATCTCTATCTTTAAGGCATTTCAAGCCACAAGCTTTTTAAATCTTGATGTCAAAATCCAGCATTTTTCCAAAAAAAACCTGGCGCCTAAAGGGTTAATACAAATGCATACATTTGTATTAGTGTTGATGAGGAGACATACATGCTGCAAGTTTCAATTTCATTAAAAATATAATTTAGGCTTGTCATTTGACAATGAGCTCCTACCTCAAAAAAGAAGACCTCATCGAACTGAGGATTGTTGTTTTTCCGTTTGACCTTCGTCTTCTTGGCTTCTGACCTGTGAGGAGTGAGAGATGCATTTGTGTTATACTGCGTTACGTCACACTGACAGTGATCTGTGGCTGTTTTAGGTGAATTTACACTACCATTCAGATTTTCAATTATTACTTTTATTCAGCAGTGATGCATTAAATTAATCAAAAGTGACAAAAAAGACATTTATAACGCTACAAAAGATTTCTATTTTAAATAAACGCTGTTCTTTTGGACTTTCTGTTCGTCTGTGAATCCTGAAAAATAAAATTCATCACGGTTTCCACAAAAATATTAACAGCACTACTGTTTTCAACACTGACAATAATTCCGAAAGTTTCTCGAGCAGAAAAAAACGATCAGCATATTATAGGGGAAAAAAAACTGGGTAGTTCTTAAGATCATTGAAACTGAATACTGGAGGCAGATGCTGAAATACAGCTTGCGCATCACACAATACATTACAGTTTAACAGATTTCCTGTAAAAAACAGCTGTTTTCACACTGAATAAATATGTCACTTCGTTTTAACTGTATGTTGGGTCAATAAATCGGCTGGCGAGCAGATAGACCCTTTCAAAAGCATTAAATCTTACTGAACCCAAACTTTGAATGGTAGCGTCTTTAAGACTTAATATGTGACCCTGACCACAAAACCAGTCATAAGGGTAATAAATCATCTTTCCATGAGGTATGGTTTGTTAGGGTAGGACAACTATTTGAAAATCTGTAATCTGAGGTTGCAAAAAAATCTAAATATTGATAAAATCATCTTTAAAGTTGCTCAAATTAAGTTCTTAGCAATGCATATTACGGATATAGTGGGCCTGACATTAAGTTTGATGACTATAAAAAATTAGGGTGCGGAACATACAACATATCTTCATGGAGCATTATCTTTACTTAATATCCTAATGATTCTTGGCATTTAAAGAAAAATCTATAATTTTGACCCAATACAATGTATTTTTGGCTGTTGCTATAAATATACCCCAGCGACTTAACACTTCTTTTGTGCTGCAGGGTCACATATTATAATTGTATTTTGTTTTCCATTTTAAAATAAATAATAATTGATCAATTACTGCAAGCATGCGTTTATTTTTACAAACTGCTGTCCTGACGGCTGTGGGAACCGTGCCATTGGACAGATCTAATCTGCACTTATAAACTAGATGAGCGGCGATGCTTTCAGGTTTGATCTCACCTGGAGGAGCCGAGTAACGAGACCGCGGCATACGGATCACACTGGTTATTCACTATCGGCAGATCTTGGCACTCCAGAACCCTGTGCAGAGAAAACACACACAACTCCATGTATGATAAGAGCACTCAGACTTGATAACTAAAGTAAAAACGATTTTTAATAACACTACCAGTTCAAACTTTTTTAACTGTAGTTTTTAATGTTTTTTAAAGAAGTCTCTTCTGCTCACCAAGCCTGCATTTATTTGATCCCAATTAACAAAGCAAAAACAGTAAAATTCTGAAATATTTTTACCATTTATAACTTTTTCTATTTGAATATATTTTAAAATGTAATTTATTTCTTGTGATGCAAAGCTGAATTTTACTCAGACTCCTGTCACATGATCCTTCATAAATCATTCTAATATTCTGATTTGCTGCTCAAAACACATTTATTACAATAATATATTGTTTATTATTGTTGTTGTTGAAACACTGCGTATAATTTTTTCAAAATAAAAAAGATAGTTTCTTTGTGATGAAAATAAGGGGCGAGAACAGGGTCATGTTATCTGAAAAGAAAACAGATACCACACTCTCATCACTTGTTGATCAATTGACAGCATCCCCCCCTTGGCTAAATAAAAGTATTATAAAGTATAATTTCTCAATGGTACTTTCTCAAAATACGAAAATTCTGACTCCAACTTTTCATGGTATCACGTATAATTTTTTACATTTCATATAAATGCGAGCTTTTGGAGATTTCTGACTCCATCAAAGAAATCCAAAAGGAAAAAAAAGACACACACACAGCTGTTTTAAAATATTGATAATAATAAACATAACACAAAGGGGGTATTATAGAAGTAATACATGTTTCTTGAACAGTCAAATCAGCAATATGTAACGGAACAATCAACAAAAAAGAGAAATAACAGCTTTGATCTCATAAATACTTACAGTTGAACCACATATTCACATAGAACGCACTATTCTTGTTTTTATATAACATGTATTATACAGTTAATATCAATATAAAAATATTTCTTATTGCTTTTTGCTGTATTTTTGGTCAAAATAAATGCCGGCTCGGTGAGCAAGTAAAAAACATAAACTAAATATTACTGTTTAAAAACTTTTGACTGATAGTGTACAACCTCTAATATTTAAAATAAATGAAATAAAAAATATAAAATTAGAATTTTAGAACATTTTTAATATTTTTGCATTCATGAAAAGTATAAAAACATGATCTTTTGACATTAATTATTTTTTTTATTAACAATCAACACATCACAAACGGCCTTAAAACAATCCGCAGCTATTTTTTGTACCGCCTTGCAACATGACGTCACTTTCAGCCAATCAGAGCCGAGCTCTGTTGCGCTCGGACACAAATGACAACATCAGGGAGTACACACACAAACGCTCATCCCTAACCGTGACGCAGCTTTCAGACTCACATCATAAACACACACACACACACAGAGTGCTGTTCTACAGTCGTGGCCATTCACATTGTTTCTACAAGCATTGGTTGTGACACAATCTAGAAACAATGTGAATGAACACCACAACAGCTTAAGCAGCAAATTTTGCAAAACACTACATTTATGTCACTGCCAATACTTCTGGCCACGACTGTATATGTGGATGTGTGCATGCAGCAGTGCCTGGCTGTGAGTGTGAATGTGGGTCTGATGCTGATGAATGAACAGGGTTTACAGCATCTGTAATACCATCCGATCCTTCCAGGGCACTTCCAGTGTGTTAAGCCTGTTTGTATAAAGCTGCGTCTGGCCTGGTCATAAATACACCAGCCATGAAGTCCAGCACTGGGCTAAAACTGACTGAGACCCACAACATGTGTCCAACGAAGCCTTCAGACACTGATGCATTGAGCCGTGATGCTCATTTATATTAATAGTGTATAATAGTGTTCTTAAAGCCACCTCAGGTATTTTAATAATTAAGTATATTTATAGTCCATTGCTAATCGACATATCCTTTATTACAGTATAGAATATATCTCTGCATCATTCTGTGATAAGAAGCCACATCAGATCAGGAAGTGCGTACAGGTTTGCATTCCCTGGGAATTGAACCCATGACCTTGGTGTCGCAAGCCAAGCTATACTGTTTGAGCTACAGACATGATGTGATGTCTTTATGACACGTGACCAGAAAAAAATGACGATTTGTTTCTGAATGTTTCAAAAGATCTGAAAACCCACACAACACACAGATCATTCATTCAGGATGATGAGAGCCAAGAGTGACAAACTCAGTGCAAATATCCTGAGAAAATAAGAGGAAAATGAAGATGGAACGACCCTTTTCTGCTGCTGGTTTTGAAGACACAAATGAAGATGAATAAATGACAGCAAACAACTCATTAGATGAGAATATCGTGCTCTCGTTCTCATTTCTGCAGGGAACTAAAGAAGATTTGTGTAGACGAAGCTAGAATCAAATGCTGATATGACAGCGATTACAATCATTCCAGAATTCCAGCTAACAAAAATATGTTCTAAGAACATTTTGCTAGCGTTCCTAGCGTTCCTATTAAGTTATGAAAACGTTATTTCTGAATGTTCAGAACATCTAGTTTTTAAAAATGTTTTTCTTCCCTTTTATTATTTTGCTAACATTACAGGAACGTTACTTTTGAATGTTCTATGAACATTCTGAAACACGTAGTAGCTTTTAAAAACATTTGATGAACGTCCAACTGACACATTTCAGAAAGAACTTATAAATAATGTAATTTGTGCTAACGTTTTGAGAACATTATTAAAGACCAGATAACTTTGAACGAACATTCTATTAACGTTACTGGAAGAATGCTTGAAAGGAAGAAATGGTCATTTTTGGGTGAATTATCCCTGTAAGGAAGCCCTTTGTAATTCAGATGTGTTTGTTTCCGTTTTGGACAGTAAGTGCCGTCCTTCAAACAACAAATAACAGGCATGCTGAAGTTTACTGCTGAAGGTCTGGTTACAGCTGCTGTACTTTAAAGCAGAAGAACCAGAAGAAACAACCTCTGACAGGGGAACTATTAGACTGTCAGCAGGATGAAAGCCTCTTTAAAGCATCACTGCTAAAAATACTGGAGCTGCAGGGTGGGATTTCTATTCAATCAAACACAACTGCAACAATAATGACTGTTTCCAAACATGTTTCCAAACACTCGTCAGTCATTGGTCAGACGCTCAGAAGGTCCCGCCCCCAATTGATTGGCTGCCTCACCGTGTTGCCAGCTTGTGGCAGACGACTCCGCTGTCTGTGATGACCTCACTGAGACGCAGCTCCAGGTGAACCATTCCCTGTGGAGGAGAGAGAGAGAGAACAGCGTTACCATGGTTACACCCACCACCCGAAGAGAGGGAGCGCGAGAGACGGAGGAGCGGCGCATGAGAAACCAATGAAAACACAAGCACTGCAGGGATCAGGCGGATCACGTGACCCAACACACACGGAAAACACGAAAAAAGAAATGTGTCAACCGGTAGAGATTCTGCTGATTCTGTTCATACTGCAGCAGAACTGATCTGACGTGTGTCAGATATTTAAAGCATCACATGTCTCGTCCAATCAGAATTTAGAATCCGTTTTCTAAGGTTAGTTTCACTGTTTGGGGTCTTTATATATATATATATATAGTATGTGTGTGTGTGTGTGTGTGTGTGTGTGTGTGTGTTTGTGTGTGTGGTGTGTGTGTGTGTGTGCGTGAGAGAGTGAGAGTGTGTTTGTGAGAGTTTGTGTGTGTGTGTGTGTGTGAGTGTGATTGTGAGTGTGTGTGTGTGTGTTTCTGGTGTGAGTGAGAGTGTGTGTGTGTGTGTGTGGGTGGTGTGTGTTTGTGTGTCTGTGTGTTTTGTGTCTGTGTGTGATAGTGTGTGTGTGTGGTTTGTGTGAGTGTGTGTGTTTGTTTTTTGTGTTCTGTGTGTGTGTGTCGTGTGTGAAGTGGTGTGTGTGTATTTGTGTGTGTGTGTGTGTGTGTGTTATTGTGTCTGTGTGTGTGTGAGGTGTGTGTGTGTGTGTGTGTGTGGTGTGTGGTTGTGTGTGTGTGTGTGTGTGTACAGTGGTGGCCAAAATCATTACAACACTAGTATTTTCACGAGCTAAAAAATGGTTTTAAGTCAATTATTTCTATTTTTTGCTGTTTCTACTTGAGCACCTTTATTTAGTGAATATTCTATTCACTTGATTATCAAAAATAGGCATTAAAACATGATTATTAAATAAATATTTTTAGAAAAATATTTTTTCCCCTTAAATTTCCAGGTATTTTCATTAAAATATCCAGATGTTTCTGTAATATATAATATTTTAGTGACAGCGCACAGCTCTTCTTCTAAGAAAATAAACTTTCCTCAAGTTGAAACAACATTTCCATTTTGAGTCTTTAGTTTTGAACACGCGTGTTTCATAATGTGAATCTGATTCATTTGATATGAATCATCCACTGAAATCCAATTAATAAAAAAAAGAAAATTATCAAATGAGACCTTTCATTAGTAAAATATTATTTTCACTGGATTACCAAAAATCACATTACAAAACTGAATAAATACATTTATATATATATATGTGTCAAAGACGAAAAAGGGTTTAAGCATAAAAAACAATAAGTGTAGTACTGCTTTAAATTGTTGTTGTTTCCCCCCAAAAAAATTTTACGTTTTCGGTTTAATTTAATTGCAATTTTGATTTTGCTTTTCTGAGCAAAAAATAAATAAATACATTTTCCCCTGATTTACAGAAGACACCCACTAAAACATCATTCAGTGTAACAATCTTGTCAGGCATATTTACAACCAAAATCAATTTATGACACATTAAAAGACTAATTACTCTCACCCCAAATACTAATTAGCTGTAATTTAGCATTTTTTAAATGTGCCACTATCCTAGATTTCGCGCATTTGTCAGTAAGAATGTTTTACTCATTTAAAACACAATAAAATGTAATATGCGCTCTTATTCTTTTATATATTTTAACATGTACGCGTCAGAATAAGCATGTTTGAATTTTTACATAAATATTGTGTTACACTGAATGACAATGTAACATTATTTCAACCAAATTGTAACATCGTATCCTCCAAAAACTTATCTGATACGTAAAAGTAGACACGTTAGTTACATTTAATGTGCTTTCTATTGACATAAAATCACTTGTGTACATTTCTTTTGATGCGGACATCTTAATGTCTTTGACCTATATATATATAATATATCTTTTTTTTTTTATATATATATGTTTTAATAATTTTTTTTATATATATATTGTTACTGTGACATAAAATGATATTTTGGTGACAGCACACAGCTCTTCCCCAGTGAAACTTTCCTCGAGTAGAAAAAGTTTCTCTGTCTGACTTCAGCTGACATCATCAATATGCAAATGAGCCTTGTGAAGAGGATGGGGCCGGCTCTTCCTCACACACAGCACACAAGGCGCTCTATGGACGAGACTCTTGGCTCATTCATACCACACATGCTTCCCTCTCCACTCTGGATGAATGGCGTCTGTGTTTCTGAGATCGCTGTGAGACTACGAGACGATGCAGTGAACTTGATAACGTGTGAGTGGAGACACTGCTGTATCGTACATGAAATAGTTCTGATCTCAACTGCTCCTCGGACCCTGAGCGTCGAGGCTCATCAGACTCAGGTGAAACGGATTCACTCGTGTTTGTGCTCAACACCACTGTATTTGTTTTGGAAATCCAAACCCCCGGGCCCCCAAGCGCCATCACACACACACACACACACACACACACACACCTATGTATCTATCTATCTATATGTGTCCCTGCAGTGCACAAAAGCAGTCTTAAGTCACTGGGGGGTATATTTGTAGCAATAGCCGAAAATATATTGTATGGGTCAAAATTATTGTTTTTTTTCTTTTATGCCAACAAATCATTAGGATATTAAGGTAAGATCATGTTCCACGAAGATATTTTGTAAATTTCCTACCGTAAATACATCAAAGCTTAATTTTTGTTTAGTAATATGCATTGCTAAGGACTTCATTTGAACAACTTTAAAATGAAATAGCATGATTTTCTGCTATTTATGCTACTTAATGCAAATAGTGACAATTATCTGCACCTCAGTGTTGTAGTACATTTTAAAACAGTATGCAATAATAAAGCATTATCATTTTATTCAAATTATTAAATGGATTCCACCTTATTGGTACAATAAAGCCCTTCCTACACCTACCCGATACTTTATTTTGAACTTTTCGATTATTTCCTTCATTTTTATTGAAAATAAATGCCTTTCCCGTGTGATGAGAGTTGAAAAGGGAGGGGGAAAAAATCTGCAAAAGGCAGGATTTAACTCTTAGTGTACTTAGTGTAAATAGACAATCCGAAGTTTTTAACGCCGTTAAACTAGAAAAATTATTTACATGCGTTAACATCTATTCTATCTTTCTTTCTATTCTACGTGTGCTGCGTTAGACTAACTGAGACTTATCACAGCACTTGCATATCATTTCTCTTTTGTTAGTTTTGATTGCTTCTGTTGTCATCATTTGTAAGTGCCTTTGGATAAAAGCGTCTGCTAAATGACTAAATGTAATTGTGTGAACACATACCTGCACCTCTGAGTCTGCACACACCGGCTGCAGCGGGAACCAGTGGTCTTTACCGTGGTATTTCTGCAGGTCTTCCTTCTTCACGGCCACTTTACCTGCAGAAACAACACAGATCAATCAGAACACCCTAGAAACTAACTAAAAACCACCTAGTAACCATATAGTCTCACTCTTGCTCTTCAGTGTCAAACACTCCTCACATTCTCTTAGAAGGTTTCTAGTTGACATTCAAACACTTTATGTGTCTTTGTTCTACATTCTTTCCCAAACATTCCATCTCCTCCTGCTTCAATATCTTTGTAACACATTAAGGCCTGAAGTTGCATTAATCATAACTGAATCATAACAATCTGGTTGGACAAGCTGCGTGATTAAACGTAGGAGCTCTACTGTGATTGGACAAAAACTAGGTGTTTCGGTTGTAAGCTGGGTTTTCATTGGCTGAATGGAAGTGGATCTGTTCAGGGCTCTACAGTGCGACCATTTCGGTCGCATTTGCTGAACACAGATATTAATGAGAGCTGCTCACCAATGCTGGAGTCCCTCCTGAACACGTCTCTGTCAAAGATGTAGAAGGACAGATGGCGGAAACTGCGCGGGATTTCACAATAAAATCTTCACCGTAGAACGACTGCAGCGGACAGAGAAAATAGGTATTGTGGGTATTATTATTCTTAAGTAAATGATTTTTCATTGTCAGATTGATGCATTGATGCACAGGTGTTGTTGAGTGATTTTACACCTCATTAACACCAACACACATCTTCATATGTGTGTGCGTGCGTGCGTGAGTGAGTGTGTGTGTGTGAGAGTGAGTGTCTGTGTGTGTGTGTGTGTTGTGACGAGTTATTGATTAGTGGGTTTGTGTGTGTGTGTGAGTGTCTGTGAATGTGTGCGTGTTTGGGTGTGTGTTTGTGTTGGTTGTGTGTGTGTGTGTGTGTGTTTGTGTGTGTGTGTGTGTGTGAGTGAGTGATGAGTGTGTGTGTGGTGTGGTGTGTGTGTGTGTGTGTGTTTTGGTGTGTGTGTGTGTGTGTGTTGGTGAGTGTCTTTGTGGTGTGTGTGTGCGGTGTGTGTGTGGGTGTGTTGTGTGTGGTGTGTGTGTGGTGTGTTGTGTGTTGTTGATTGAGTGTGTGTGTGTGCGTGGTGTGTGTGTGTGTGTGTGTGTGGTGTGAGTGAGTGTGTGTGTGTGTGTGTGTGTGTGTGGTGGTGTGTGTGTTTGTGTGTGTGTGTGTGTGTGTGTGTGTTTTTTTTTTTGTGTGTGTGTGTGTGTGATGTCCTGTGTTAGATGAGTTAGTTAGTGGGTGTGTGTGTGTGTGGGTGTGTGTGTGTGTGTGTGTGTGATGAGGGAGTGTGTTTGTTTGTGTGTGTGTGTGTGTGTGGTGTGTGTGTGAGTGAGTGAGTGTGTGTTTGTGTGTGTGTGTGTGAGTGTGTGTCAGTGAGTGAGTTTTGTGTGTGTGTGAGTGAGTGAGTGAGTTTGTGTGTGTGTGTGGTGTGGTGAGTGAGTGAGTGTGTTGGTGTGGTATGAGTGTCGGTGTGAGGAGTGAGTGGTGTGTGTGTGTGGTTGTGGAGTGAGTGAGTGAGTGATTGAGTGGTGTGTGGGTGTGTGTGTGTGTGTGAGTGAGTGATTGAGTGAGTGTCTGTGTGGTGTGTGTGTGTGTGTTTGCGTGATTGTCTGTGTGTGTGTGAGTGATATCTGGTGTGGTGTTGTGTTTGTGAGTGAGTGTCGCTGTGTGTGTGTGTGTGTGTTGTGTGATGAGTGAGTGAGTGTCTTGTGTGTGTGTGGTGTGTGTGTGAGTGAGTGGTCTTGTGTGTGTGTGTGTGTGTGTGTGTGGTGTTAGTGAGTGAGTTAGTGTGTTTGTGTGGTTGTTGTGAGTGAGTGATGTAGTGTCTGTGTGTTTGTGTGTGTGTGATTGAGTGTCTTTGTGTGTGTGTGTGCGTGTCTGTGGGTGTGTGTGTGTGTGTGAGAGAGTTTGTGTGTGTGTTTTTGTGTGTGCGTGTGTGTGTGTGTGTGGCCTCACCATAAGTACTTCTCTAAGGTGTTGTTCGGAACACTTCCTCCTGGTCCAGGTTGACTGTGCAGTAACAATCCCGCATCTTATTTGGACCCGGATACGGAGGGATGTTCTTCGCTTCACCTGCAGAGACACAGACAGTCATTCAGTCGTTTATGAGGCTAATGATTAACGCGTATTTGATATACATGGTCATAACATTGAGAGAAAATATTCTAAGATCAACATTCTTAGAATGTCCTTATGATGTTATTTGTACTTGAACATTCTAAAAAACGTTTTTTGTAACCTTTAAATAACATTATAATCACAAAAAGAAAACTGGAAATTTCAACGTTCTTAGAATATTAAAAATAGCATTCAACTAACGTTATATTTTAGGTTGAAAAACTATTTACTAGAAAGTTTTAAGAAAGTTTTTGTAACACTCATTAGCTCATTTTTTTCCATCCTAAGTTATAGCATTAAACTTATTCACAAATCTGAATATTGTGGAATAAAACATTGTAAAACAGTTGAAGAGAACAAAATCGACACTTCCTGATAAACTGGTGACAAATAACACTAAGAAAAATGTAATTTGCTGCAGTAGGAGAAAGCACTGTATATAATTTTTGTATACAATATATTAATGCAGTGTATTGAGTGTAATGTTATCTTATTTGCCCTGATCAACGACTAAAAAATCATATAAATCATTTATAAAATTATAAAAGGCCTTAAAAGATCGGTATCGGGGTGTCGATATCGGGCATACTAGTTTTGTGATCGGCGATCGGACCTCAAAATCCTGATCTGAGCACCCTATTTCTGAGGATCCAGTGACACTGAAGACTGGAGTAATGATGCAGAAAATTCAGCTTTGCATCACAGAAGTAAATTACTTTTTAATATATATTCAAATAGAAAACATTTTATTTTAAATTGTAGTAATATTTCACAATATTACAATTTTTATTGTATCCAAATTAACACAGCAATTGTGAGCATAAGAGACTTATTTTAAAGCTATTCAAAAAATCTCACTACACCCTTCTGTAGTGTTGCTATTTTTTTAATTATTTCTGTTTTCCGTAACAAAAAGAAATGCTGAAATATAGTTATTAAACACATTAACTTGGGTCCAAAATTAACATCCGCCAAGTGCAAAATGTGAGCAGAAAGTAACTGCTGTTTAAGTGGCTTTGGCTCACTAGCTGGTTAATAGCATAATTTGTAATGTAAGACGATTTGTAAGAATGATCATCGAACACATCTGTCAGTACATGTGGGTCTTCTAATGATTTATCATCAGAAGTTTATCTAGGATGACTCTTTTTTTTTTTCCTTCAGAGCTCCATGTGGCAACACATGTCATGGTTGCACTACTGAGTGAGGAGCAAGGAACGGAGGGAGACGAGGAATACATCAATCCAGAGAATT
>JADLZN010001269.1:0-27422 GCA_018155175.1 Sinocyclocheilus anophthalmus
TTTTTTTTAAATTTGACGAATATTCGAAATTAAAATAATTTTTTGACAGCCCTACTGCCGACTGTATTTCAGTGTCGTGACGTATTTCCATCTGAAACAGAATACTGAATAGAGGGCATGGTTTTATTTTTTTATCCTGACGGTTGGAGGGGTGTTTTTAAGGATATTCTGCCCAAGCCGTCAAAATAACGTCATCAGAGAAGGAATGCCATTCCAAATCAGAAGCAAATGTTCAGATTTTGATTAAAAATTACCAAGACAAACAATTTTTTTCAACGGATTAACTTGCACGGATTAATGTCCTCAGACTACATGTGCGCTAGTAACGTAAATAAAGTTCAATTTTGGTTCATACGGACTTTAATTCAACGTGTATTGTTTGTATTTACATACACGCCCTATATTATGTAACAAAAACGTATTTTTAATGGATTAATGTTTGACAGCACAAGTATATCAATATAATATAGAAATATATATAATATACTATATATATCTATATATATATATATAACTATATATTATTAATATAGATAAGAACACACACATCACACATATATATATAGTTTGCTTTATTACATTTTAAAAAATACAGTTGCTTTTTTATGGTATTACTTGATTACAATCCACATATCAATATAGGAGATAAACAAGTTAGGTCAAAAGTAATCAAAAAGTAGTTTGATTACATTACTTAAAATGTGTAATGTAATAGATTACATTACTACCTACAATTTTCATCATGTAACTATCCCCCTAATGGACATACAAATTTGCAAGTATTTATACCCAGGATTTTATTATATATATACGACTAGCCACATAAAATAAAATAAAACACAATAGAGACACCACACTCTATATAGATATTATAATAATATATATATATATATCTATATAATTATGTGAATGATGAATGGATGGCGAATTCTTAGATGCCAGTTTTTAAACCAGAAAACAAAAAATCATTGCATATATACTGAAATGATCCAGTATTGACCAGTTGATAGCTAGGAGCTGTTTATGTGGGTAGATGGTCCATAATTTCTGAGGAGGCCTAGTAAAGGTTTCTGTGAATGTAAGCACATACGAACACCTCATGCGTTGCAGCAAACTACGCAACGATCTGTGCACATCCATTTTCCACTGCAGGTTTGCTCCGTTAACCTTGCCCTGTGATTAGCGCAGCAGACCACAGACATCCAGGCTTTTCCTTCCACATCTATTTTTAGCAGAGGCGGGTTGTATTACCATCAGACCCTCCTCCCACCGACCCCGTCGCTATACAGTAATAACAACTCCCACTCCAACACACAATAGCTGCTTTCATGCAAAACACCAGAGCTTTAAGAGTCAACTTTACGTCACAGCATCTTTAAACACCAACCTCTGATAGGAGATGTTTTTGTAAATCAATCTTCATAAATAACCACTGTGACAAACAACCGTTACTGTCTGTCAAAGATACGGAGCAGTCGAGCAAAAATGTGCTAAGGACCCTTATTTTTTGTTCACATGGTAGCACACCAGTTTTCTTTTTACATCTGTGGGGTAGATAGACACTGTAGTTTACTAGATACGGTATATATTATATATATATATATATATTATATAATAATATATTAATATATTAACGAAAACCAACATTTTTGGATACACTTGTGCAAAACCCCAAACTGAAACTGCTTTTTAATAATTCTGTATTAAATAATATAAAATTTTTTTGTAAGACATTTTAATTTAGCTCAATATTTTAAATAACTAAATTTATATAAAAAAATGCAAGCCAATAAAACAACCACAACTTTTAGTAAAAAAGTAAAACAATAAATTGGATATAAATATATTAATATTAATATTCACTTTATTTGTATTCAGTGCTATGCACCAGAATGAGATTTAACTGTTTTTTTGTTTTGTTTTGTTTTGTTTAATTATTCAAATAATAGTCCTACAAAGCTAAAACAAAAACAAACAAACAAAAACAATGTATTTAGTAATTAAAGTCATTTCGGTTTGTGCATTCTGAATTTTCTGTTTATCACTAACAATAATAAAAATAAAAATAATAATAACATTATTTTCCAGTCGATATTTATGATTTTTTTTTAATTCTTACAAATTTTTTAACCACAACACTCACACTCTCTCACAGACACACACACCTCTCACCCTTCACAACCATAATCTCTCACAGCCACATCTCCTCACTATCACTCTTCTCTCACCCCCACAGCACACACACACTCACCCTCTCACACACTCTCACACACACACACACACCCACTCTCACCCTCTCTTTGCTGTGCTCTCACACACACACACTCACACTCTCTCACACTCTTACACACTCTCACTCACACACACTCTCTCACACACTCTCTCACACACTCTCTCACCTCCCTCTCACACACTTCTCTCACCCACTCCTTTCTCAACTACACTCACACACAACACTCACACATCACACTCACACCACCTCACACTCTTCTCACCACTCTCTCACACACGCTCTATCACTCACACCTCTCTCACACCCACCGATAATCCACTCCCCACAAGCCACCGCACACACTCTCACACACACTTCTCACCCAAGCACACTCTCACATACACACACACTCCCCACACACCTCTCGCACACATAACTCTCTTCCTCACACACTCCTGGAAGCTTCTCTCTCTCTCTCACTCTCTCACACTCCCTCTCTCACACTCACTCTCTCTCACACACACCACAATCACACACACACTCACCCCCACGCTCACTACTCACTCCACTCTCTCACACCTGCTCGTCTCACATCTCTCACACACACACTCACTCACTCAGTCAGTCAGTCACTCACTCACTCACTCACTCAAATACACACCCACTCACACACACACCAATTCACCACTTCACACACACACCACACACACTCCACTCACTCACACACCCTCTCAACACACACTCTCACTTCACACTCATAACCACACACTGCTCCACTAACACACACTAGCAATCCCACACTTTCTCTTCACACACTCTCTTTCACACACTTCTCTCATCTCTCTACACACACTCGCACACACACTCACCCACACTCACACACACTCTCTCACACACTCTCTTCACACCATCTCAGCCCTCCTCTCAATTTCATCTCACACCACTATACACAACCACACTCAACACACCTCTCTCTCACACACAGACCCCTCTCATCACTCTCTCACCAACACTCACACACACTCACGACACACTCACACACACACTACTCTCTCACACACTCCTCACACACTCCTCTCACGTCTCTCACACACATCTCTCACACACTCTCTCACACACAGCGCCATCCCACACTCGCTCACCTCACTCTCGCACACCATCTGCTCTCTCTCACCTCTCTGCGCAACTCTCTGCTCACACCTCTCTCACACTCTCTCTCCGCCTCTCTCTACACCCTCACAGACCCACACACACACACACACACTCTCTTGACCTATTAATTGGAAACTAGCTTTATCTTTAACGTTGTCATCAGTATCTGTATAAAGCCATATCATTGACCTCTGATGGGGAGATTTCTCATATCAGCTGTTTCTCTGATATCACATGTGATGCCAAATAGTTTGAAACAGTAAAGAGCTCTCATATCTTATATTCTGTCCAATAACAGCAGTGCAATATAGATATATAAAGCAATATAAAGCAGCATCTGTGTCTGTCTGAAAGGACAGACCAGCCAGCTCTTTAGACAGCTGCTCCCATGTTGTCTGACTCCGGGGCCCGGGGCCAGTTCTGGCTCTCCACACAGAGACAGACCTTGTTGCTTTAATGGCAAAGAGGCGGGACCTGAAACCAGCGCCGCTAAACACACACAGACTCGCATCAGAAACACTCTTCAGCCTTCTGCTGTAAGTCTGATTCTGCAGGGGCCGCGGAGACCTCTGGGGGCCGTTATTGTGTGGGATTGAATTTCATTACCGGGAGAATTTTTTTTTTTTAGTATTTCAAAGTAAAACAAAATGTGGGTATCTTTTATATCGATTGCGTCCATTAACTCACTCCGTCGACTAACGAACTTCGTGTGTTTCTTTTTGGCTGCTTTTGTTCCCTTGCAGTGCATTCAGGACCAACATATCCTGATTCCTTTTGGAAAAGTATACACTAGACTTGTCTTCATGTCGAGCGTGTTTAATGGTTGCGTTTTTTACTTCTTGAACCGTGCCATAAAGACCATCCAAGAGTTGGTGGGGATGAAACCCGTCACGTCGGGAGTGAAGCAGGGGTCAGAATGACAGCCTTTAAATCTTACAAAATCCGTTTATTTCTGGGTGTTCACAAACTGGTTGTTTTGCCAGGCAATAGCTCTCGGAAACGGAAAATGCGTTTGTATATTCATTTTAGAATAAGACTTTAGAGCGTAGGGAATATCGGATTTTTGAGATGACATGGTCAATAAGGTCACCACATGCAGGTGCAGTTCGAGAGAACAGTATTTATTGGGCTGGCAAGTATGGGAGGGTTTAATTATTTATGCATACGACTGCATATTGCTGCTGCTGAAACCAACTGAAACCTCTTTCAGGGTCTTTATTTTTATTTTACGGTTGTCATGATTAAAACGAAGACAAATATATTTATGCTGTCAATTACAGCTATATTGCAATGCAATTATTAAAAAAATACCAAACTTTATATCTTAAATTCTGCACTTTCAAATGCTCAAACCCTTGAGCTTTTAACATTTAAAAACCCTCAAGCTTTTATTTTGTGGAATGCTGGTAAAATTCTGTCCACGGAAATATTGGAAATTATGCAAATGTGTAAATAAAGCAAACCAAGCACAGTGTTTCCAAAATGCACATTAAACTCATGTGATGGCATTAAACTTCCATATAACGATAACTGGATAATTGATACTTGCACTATGCTATATTGCAATTTTGATAAATTGTGCATTTGATTTTACAAATTATATGCATTATTTGACAGGCTGATTTAAGGGCACTTTCACACTAGACAGTCTGTTTAATGCCAATGTTAGGTTCAGGGTTTGTTTTTTTTTAATGATAAATTGCCTTTTGAGATCAGCTCTTGTTCACTGTACAAGCACATCTGTCTACCATTGATGCAATGCTCTGAGAAACACAGAAACAAAGCGTGATTCAACAAAGGACGAGACACTCAGATTTGTGATATGCTACTTTACAGGACACATTTATGTACTTAATATACTTTCAAATATAATTTTGCATGTGTGTATATATACATACATATCCTCTGAATTCAAAAATAAGGGCTCACTGGAAGGGCTCAGGCACAGAACGATGCAATGATACAATTTGTTACATGCTACTAAAAAGTAACAAAGTAACAAATATTTCAGGTATATGAATGGGCACAGACGAAGAAAACACTGTTACTTATTTTCTCTGAATTGCACAACATTAAACAACTGTATATGCTGCATTAAAAAGTGAGACTGTACATGATCTCCAAATTTTTACACAAAAACAACCTTTTCAACCTACAGAATAATTGTAACTTGCGGTATTTTTAGCTTGCAGCTGCCTTGCTATTTCCTGCATTCATATACTGTACAGATCAAAGGTTGCTTGCATTCTTTTTGGGTTTATAATGGGAGCTTTTTCAGAGCTGCTCTTCCAGACAATGATAACCATCTTCACTGTTCCTGTTCCTCACTGAACATCTGGTGGCCTTTACATCTCGATAATACAAAAAGTTGGTGTCTAAATTCATGATCTATTTGCACAACGCTCTTTATCACTGTGGACTGCTATCATGCTCTCACACACCCACACACACACATACACACACACACACACACACACACACACACACGCACACACACACGATAAACGTACATAGTCCAATGCGATCATACATCCAAAGGCTGACTGTCTCACAGCCATTAGGCCAAGTACAAAACACATACAGTAACAATTGTCCATTATTGCGGATGATCCGCTCAGTGTGGTCTGATTACTGACCTGCCTGCGTTTGACTCCATTTATGGTAAATACAAGAGGGAGGAGGACGTCAGACTCTGGCACGCTTTCTTTTCCTCAGAACAGTCTCTTAGCCATGCCTGTGGTTTTCAGGAAAGTCAAATGATGCAATAGACGTTTCTGCTTAATCGCTGTTCCCAACTTCCTTCCCGGGAGCACGATCTAACAATGAACTACAGACTCCCGAAAGCAAACGCAGATGTAGAGATGCAGATTGCAGACAGACATGAAGTCTGAGAAAGCAGTTCTGACGGTCTTTGTGCGATCAGAGACTGGTGTCAATCTCAGACACACATGATTAGGAACATTTGTGTGCCGAATCAGGCCTTTTTTTATTCTCATGTTCTTTGGCAAATACTCAGAAGCTACATGCCTAGTCCATTATGGGCGAGACATGCTGAAAAACATTCCACTGACTCGCTGATGCATTTTCCTACTTTCAAAGTCAAGATGGAGATAAAATACAATCCATGCTTTATTAATGCATTGTGCAAAGTCCAAAAAAGCATGGGATTTTTTACTCAAAAGTAGTAGTATTTAATGAATAGAGCAGCAAAGGCATAGTCTCGCATCTTGATCCACTCATTTTTTATTTACTTTTTTTGCAACTTGGTGCATATCTAAACCAACGTCTCAGCAGAATGTCAACTATTTAAACTATTCAAAAACATGAATCCTACAGACGAACTCACCTTCAGGTTCAGAAAAATGCCGAACATGTCAAGAATAACCTGACTGAAGGGGTAGAAAAACATGCCTCAGATTCCAAACGAATAAACAAATATTTTAAGCAAATTAATGGGTGCGGAAGAAGAAAACAATCTGCTAACTGTTATGCAAACTGGGTTAATCCTTTCACTCTACTGCACGACTTAAAAGGCAAAGTCACTTAGCAAACCTCTTCAAACTAGGGAGTCTCCACATATTTCCTCAGACGTTGATCCCACCTAAAACACATTAGCAAATCTGCCAGATTAACTTCAGCCAGGGCCGACGAAACAGCTTTTTGACTCCAGACTCGAGCCGCCACCGATGCTGCAGGGCCCTAAAAGTGCCATTTAAAAGACTGTTATAGAAACATCAAATCAGTCCTCTCTCTGAAAAGCCACAGTCTGTGGGAACGCCAAGACTGGTTTTTAAGAGACTAGAATTAGACGAATGTCAGCTTGAGGCTTATGCGATAGTATACAGCTATAAAAGAGCAGCAGTTTATTTCACCTGAAGAACTGAGCATTAAATCCAGAAATCCAGACATTTAAAGTGTGGCATTCATGGTATGGCATAATACTATAAAGACGCATATCTACAGTGCAAAACTTGCTAATATAAACTTTCTAATTGGCTGCAACTTATTGAAAGATACACTGCAAACATCACACTTATTCAATGATTTGCTTTTATCAAGTATGCGATAATCCCTGGCCACCTACATTCTTTTTTTAGTAATTGATGGATAATAATTCTATCGTGATGGATATCTAACTACTAATTATTCCATCATGACATATCTAAGTGCATTGTACATGAAAGTCCACACGAATACCGAAACATTACATTACATTCTTTAACTTTACTTTTTAGCATTTATTAATATACTCTAGGTTAATATTAATTTCTGTATATGTATATTTTTTAACATTTAAAGTTGTGTACATTTATATTAGTGTATTTCAAACAAGAACAAATAAAAAATTATCACTAGTATATCTTTAAATTAACCTAGATTATTAAATGTTGTGAAAAATAATTTGTTAGTTCATGATACATTATGCATTAACATAATGCATTAATTGTTTTTGCTCACCCTCCCAATGAGAAATGTTTTTTTGATAGAAAAACCCTTCAATCATTGAAAACAGAAAAAATATTACTCCATAGCACAGCAGATCCAGTAAAAATGTGGGAGTATGCTGTATAAAGGTCATTCTAAATCCATGCCGTCTTGCCACTTTCATCAGCACTAGAGTCATAAACAAGCTCTGAATGTGAATACCTCTCAATAAGGGTAACATATCTTTGTGAAAAACTGAACAAGGCTGGCTTTCTTTCATAAAAGTGTCGAAAACTCCCAGGTATGTATTAAGTACCTGATGAGAATAGTCTTCCAGGGCATTATTTCAAGGAATGACCTTTGAGTTAAAAAACATGCCATCAGTAAAGGACTTGTCACAGGGCAGTACACACACTTCGGCCAGTCCTGATTATTCCTGCCCATCAAGACTCGGCCTGTGCTTATTATGTGAAATCAACACTGCAAAATGTTTACCTTGGAACACCAAAGTGGAGAAAATTGTGATTGCATCGTTAACAGGAACTTGACAGATGCGAAAGCTAAATTGCCTCCGTCAAAAAAACATTTACCTAAACCTGTTTGCTTGATACGCCTGCAGATTCTGTTTTGCAAGAGCAGCTTGTTATGGTACATTGTGTTCTGTGTTTTAGTATTATTTCTCTTTATTTGGAAACACAAATGTGTAATACCTATCCCATGTGTGGCAATCTTCTGTCCGCTAGATGAATGAATGAGCTCAGGTAGTAGCTCATTAGTCATTCACAAATAACACAAGCACACACACACACACACAATTTACACGATTGCTTCGTCACTCGGACACATGCATTGTGCCCCAACCGAAACTCTCCCTTCTCTCCTCTCCTTTTTCTGCTGACGTTAGGGACACAGCTGAATCTCCCCTACCAAACCTCGCTATGTAGTGTGTGAGATGCTCTCTGTGTTAACGTACCCGCTCGCCACGCAGCGACGACAACGAGCTGTCAGTGGAACAGGAGAGGGTTTCAGACAAACCCAGCTGTAGCTGAAAAAGTGATTCGCCCCTGAGCATCCTCTACGAGGATGGGTTGCCCTTTTTTGCTCCGTAAACCAATTTTTCATGTTTCTGAAAACCTGTAGGATTTTATCTCTGCGCCGGTCCTCGTCAGGTTGCCTTCTAGCACGTGTTCCGCTGCCCCTAAATGGAATTTTCTTACATGGCTGACGAGGCACCTGTAGGACTTATTTGCGAATTGTTAGGTAGAGTCAGGCAAAGAGGCGTCGTTTTGTGCCGTGCCAGGTGCGTGTAACATAGCCGGCTATGAAGTCCGTGACCCGTTTACCCCCTGTAGATTTTTTGTCTACTGGAATTGTTTCATTTTGCAATATAAGGATTTCTTGCTGACAACGTGGTAGGAATCCAGGAGTAAACTCTTAGGAGAAACCATGAGTTGGACTCCTTATAAATGCTAAACGTCTGTTTGCTTGGAGCTACGCCATCTGAGGAATCCAATCAAGGTAAAGCAATATTGTTTCTTCTTGTATTTGACTTTTGAGGTCACTTATCTAAATGCCTTAACTGTTATGATAAATAAGCGTATTTCATTAATTTGAGGGTGGTCTGGCATGGCATGTGTTTAGGGGTCCTAGTTTTAAATATAAATATTTGTTGATGCTTACACATAGTGCCTTTGATAGGAAATAGAAAGTAAAAATTAGCTGACTTGAAATTGATTACACAATTAGGGGGGAACGTAACGTGCCACCTCTCACCGTATATCTGTTTTGTTTAAAATAGGAGTCGCTGGAGCTTTTTTAAGCCTGCACATTTAAGGGCACTCTAATAAATAGTGATCTTATAGTGTTCCCCACAGGTTAAATATTCCAGTGGTTTATTTAAACAAACAAAATATTTTAATATGACTTTGAATTTGAGACGCGCCACATAAAAAAACCAACATGTCTGACTTATACTATGGTAGTTTAAAATACCATTTTAGTTATTCATTTACTTTATCTTGGTCAAGTTAGAAGACGCCTTTGGTTACAATGGGACACACGTTCTCACTGTGGGAACTCATTGGTTGATTAGCCGCTATTATACCATATGGCTGTTATTATATTATACACAAGGTGTAGTTCATGGTGTTATGCGAGAGTGGACCTTAATCATTTGGACCAATTATGTTTGTATTAATCCAAAAATATAAGATGGTTATTTTTAAGCTAACCGTTTTAGCATCAAGACTGAGATTGGAATTAGAGGCATAATAATTGACCTGATGTGTGATTAAGAGCCTACGGCCATATTTCGTTTAAATTAAATTATATATATATTTTAATGTATACATTTATATTGTTCATATATAGGTCGTTACTGGTAAGAAGAATTCAAAATGGATGTATCATGATCAAATTGATTATGTAAGTGGTTGCAAGGAACATACTTTTTAAGACCACTTCTTGGACCGAGGTAATTCTTCTGCCCCAAGTCTAAGAAATGAAACAAGGACTGTTGTCAAATTGGTGAGCCCCATAGTTTCAAGCTGGCGATGGTGGAGAAGGTTCCATGTTCACTGCTGAGCTGCCCAGTAGAAGATTCTATTGAAGACATGGCTGGCCACTGTCACCATTGGAACATACCTTGTCCTATATGGTTGGTGGGGCGAGCCTTGTGTATGGAAAACTTCATCATCTGTGGGTAATGTGCCACCTCCATGACGTCGGCTGCTCTAGGAATTCCATTTGTGGTTATGTCACACATTTCTGATAGGGCTGGTACTTTGGAAAGACGTGGATTTGTCGGTCTCACATCAGAGCATGGGAAAATTCCGACAAGATGGACGTCTGCCCGAATTGTACCCCTGACGTCCCATGAGCAGCAGAACGTTACTTTGCGTCTTCAGCCTGGGATACAGTCAACGCTATACGAGCTACCCGAAAAAAGCACAATCGCCATCTTGTGTGGACACGGGGGCCTCATTGGATTTACACCTTAACCATGAACTCATCAGGGCTAAGCTGAAGTGACGGCAGAGCTCCAAAGCAAATGTGTAAAACCCACCTTGAGCCCGAGCATCTCCTATATAAAATTTACATCTCCTTCTTCTTGGCCCCAGCATCGTGGGCTCCAGGGTGTGATATGGCGACCTGTTCATATGCCTGCACGCAAATCTAATGAAGTTCCAAACGGTGGACATTCAAGGCAGACCAAGGAAGCTCCAAAACAAGAAGGTGCTATAGATTCTCACTATCGTGTCCGGTTTGGGCCTGCTTCATGCGCCTTTCTGGATTCGGCAGCTTCTAGTCAGTTTTCAGCCCGAGCTGGATCTCTCCACAAGGCAAGGGAACATTCAACTATTGACCACATGTTCTCTGACCTACAGAACAGTTGCCATCAAATCCGTTCCTCTAACACATGCAACCAAGAAATCTAAAGGGTACCTCCGCAAGAGACAGAGGGACATGGGACGGGGTGGCAGTAACTCAAGGCGAACGCTTCAGCGTGTTGCACGACGTTCTTGTCCTCGCAGGCAGCAGTGCACGGAGAGGCTTTGTCTCGCGGAATACTTTAGCACCACCAACAACAGCAGCTCCGGCCAGGATAGGCTACCAGTGCACCATTGTCGGTTAGCGAGCCTCTCTACTACATAAACTTTGGGCAATGCGTTCTAAAAGACAGTCCCAACTGACTCTACGCAGTACTACACCCCCCCCCCCCCTTCTCCCAGCTCTGAAGAAAGGAACCAAATTTTATACAGTGTAATTCTCATTCGCTCAGTACAGCAGGGTCTGTTCTTGAATAGCAAGACCAGGAGTGTTTTAGATTTGCGGAATGGGGTCGGATTTTCCGGATGCTCGTCACTGTAAAGTGCTACAGCTGAGTATGAGAACTGAAAAGCTTATGAAATTCTTTTTGGTGCTTATGACAAAGCTTTTATTTTAAAATTAGACTATACTACAATATAACGTGGACAGGTGAATGGAGAGACATTAAAATGTTATGCTTTGTTGAGTAGCATTTAAAGGTAAATTTAAACTTATATTAATTGATTGTGACAATCTGTCCATTTTTATTACCAGGAATGTTCGGTTGCAATGCACAGATTAAGTAGGAGATTCAGACATTGATGATGGGAGTTTTTTTGATAGGGAGAAATTATCATTTTTGAAAACAAAGACGAGCATATAGAGCGGTCAATTTGTAGAGGTCTCACGCTTTCATAGATAAGTTGCATAATCCTAGTAACCGCACAAAATGCTGGTCTGGGTAACATAGGCCAGATGATAATTAGGTTTCTCTGATTGGATCTCAGCACCAAATTATTCTCCAATCAGCAGAACTGCTACCTAAATGTCTGCATTGTATGAATGACAGTGGACTAAAATAATAAAGCTCTAACAAGGCTGGAATAGGCTATAAGCATGGTCGAGTTAGGAAGAAAATGTGCTAACATTATCAACAATGAATTACTCACGGTATCTTTCTGCAATAATTCTGTCTGGAATCACTCAGGAAAAAACAAAACAAAACTCCGCCCGGATTAGAACTTCGATCTAATCCTAAAATTTATTTTAATTTCCCACCAAATGACAAGATTAAAAACTTAGAAAGGAGAGTGTAAAAAGAGCATACCAAAGCTCCTTTCTCATATATTCATTAAGATTTCCTAGAGTGTGTGACTCATTCAGCTTCGCATTTAGTGTCAGTTGAGTAAATTCTTGTCATTAGGGTTTAAAAAAAACTCCACTAAAAATACAACTGGTAATGGAATTTTAACCTTCTAGATCAAGTTATCAAGAGTCTTTTTGTATCATAAGTGCAAAATCTATAACCATTTATACTGAAGAGTTTCCAAATTGATGGGAAAAAAAATAAATAAAAGATCACGGCATGTTTATGATTAATTTCATTTCAAAGTGCACTCTATAATTATTTAGACAGACATCTGAGCACCAGAAAACCTTAACCTTAACCCAGACTAAACGACATAGTTTCTGTTAAACATAAACATAAATACATAGACTCTAATTAAAGCAACAGTGAGAAGGAAAGATTCTGATGAGCATTTAAGCCAAATTGCCGCTATCGTGCACCTGTAGACTGCAGTCTTTTTGACCCTCGCGTTGTTCATCAACTGTCGACGAGATAGTTACTATTAGTAATTGTTCGGTTTTTCAAAGCCCGCACGTGATACAATACAGAGAGCTTGGTGTACTAAACCCCCCAACATTTATAATACGCTGATATTACCTGGAAATTTGAAGCTTTGGTGGCGCCTGAAAGACAGTGTTTTTGTTTTTTGGTCCCAAGAGATAGCAACCATACGTTCACCTTGACATGAAAGGATGCAATCAAATGACTATCTATCGCATCTTTAAGATAACTATCACTGCCCGTTGATTATCAAAAGTACTCACTTCAAAGTCCCAAAGTTCTAAACAGTTTGATTTGCTTAGTTTTGACCCGTTTTTTTTTCTCCGTGGTCGTACAACTCTTATGCTTCTCGATTCTTCCTTCTCGCTTTGACCGGTGCGTGGAGGCAATAGCATTGAGCCAGGAAACCATAGTTCAGCCAGGCAATGAAAAACAAATCTTCTGACGGTCTTTCCTGGGTGAATTTGCTATCTGTCTTGGGGCAGGGCACAATGGAACCAAATGTTTAGGAAGTGATGGACAATTGCAAAGGAAGACTGGCATGTCCCCTACAGCTCTAAAAATAACCCCGATACTCTAACAACAGCCTTGTTTACACAGTACTGAAATGTCTCTATTTGGTGCAGACATAAATAAACATTAAAAGTAAGGAGTACTCCCCTGGGCTTTAAACTTGATCACAACCATTGAGGTGGATTTTATAATTAGGGGATGTAGAAAGAGTTACAACTTTTGTTAAAATGACCTATTAGCATGTGAAATTTAATTGATTTGATAGATGTTTAAGACAAAAATTATTTTTAAAAAAGCATTGGCAACAGTGAAAACCAAATTATGTAGAAACAATTTCACGCGGGACAATGTTGGGGAAATGAACAAGAAATTACAAAGAAGCTACAAGGAACTCATGAATTAAAAAACATTAATGAAACTAGTATTTTGGAAAACATTCTTCCATAATCTTGTTTTATTTACAAACTTTGGGCGACATAATAGGTTTCCCTGTATGGATAAACGTTTTAATTTAATTATTTTTGAAGGGCAACCACCCATGGTCCATTGCATGTGGTGTTTAACAATTTTAAAAATGCTTAAAGTCAAGATATACATTTGCTTAAACTGTTACTGATCTTTTTTTTGCTACGAATGTGCTCCGATGGAATGCTCCGGGACGGTAGCATAGCATTTACTGATTTGGATTCCAGATACTTTTCACTTAAGGCGGAAACTACTGAAACAAAAGTCCATGTGGCTTCAAATCCACAAGGCAAGCGCAAGAAGAACCACAGGTTGGCACAGCCCCCTCACCCTGAAACGCTCAACTCTAAGCCGTTATTATAGTGGATTCAATGTTAAACTACCAGGACACATCGCACCCCCATGATAATGGCATGTTTTCCCATGGGCACAATCTCGTACGAGTTAGAAAGGCTTATTTCTGTTTAGACGGTGGTGTTTATCTGGGTTTTGATCTCCCCATAACGACGACTCCTACACTTTTCACGAATTCCAGCGAGGGCTCTTCCAGACAATCTATGAGCTAGCCTGACGTTACTAGGTCAGTACCAATGGCCGAATGCATCGTTATGTCACTAGTTGCAGCGATTGTTTTTGCTCACACCTACGTTTGCAGTAAGATTATTTGCGTCCAATTTCCCGAGCATTAGAAACCTCGATAAAATACACAGATGGGGTGACGGTACTATCAAAGTTTGTGGCGTACAAAGCATGCACAGCCTGGATCGATAGATTCTCAGTCCTCATTGGATAATCACCGACCACTCCTATACCCTAATGTGCAGAGCACATCCAGGACTTGTGTGCATTTGGGTGCGCGGGCTTTATGGTGCTCCCATCGCCAAACTAGTACCGAAAACGTACGAGAGGGGAGGAGGGATGGCATCCTGTTGCAAAGTTTGGCTTTCAGTAAATATGCTGGAGCTTTGCTTGCCGGGCTCGTGCAATACCAAATGTAGAGTGGACGATTCGTGGGTGCGTGAATCCCCCCATGCCGTGGTGTCTGCCTCCATCAACGGTGGCTGTTCCCTTTCATCTGCGCTGGTAATACATTGCGTGATGAGATCTTAGGCCTTGCCCTGTCCTGGGAAGAAAACCCCCCGCCAGGGCAATTCGGTTCACGCACATGCAACTCCGCCGGTGTGCATCAGCATCTGGTATTGCTACTAAGGACGTCTTCTAATAGTTTTGCGCCGTGCAAACGCGAATAGACGAGGCGAAGGCATCGTCAGAATCATTAGATCACCTCCCTTATGCCATTATACACACAACTTGTGTAAGTCGAGCCTATGTGCAGTACTCTCATTGTGTACAACACTGCCCCTCATGCTGTGTTTGCCACAGTGGGCATACCCTGATGCTATAGCTATGAAC
Organism: Sinocyclocheilus anophthalmus; assembly: GCA_018155175.1. Taxonomy (NCBI): domain Eukaryota; kingdom Metazoa; phylum Chordata; class Actinopteri; order Cypriniformes; family Cyprinidae; genus Sinocyclocheilus; species Sinocyclocheilus anophthalmus. The sequence continues at coordinate 15,339 of JADLZN010001269.1, forward strand.
AGCAGAATCCGTGCATCACCGCTTGAGCGATTTTTTTTTGCTTTGTTTTGTCCGGTAATCTGTGAGCAGGATGTTGACTAGATCATTTTGTATTCCGCATGGGATAAAGTGCGTGTGTCGGATAGTTATAGATGGTGGTTACTAGAAATGACTCAAGAAACCAGCGTTCATGAAGGGGGGGGGGGGACCTGTTAATGGCAGCAGCTTACTGACAGACCCAGGACAGCTGGCAGAATTTATGAAATCCCGTTGCTCTTGTGTGCATGCTTGTAAATACCTTTTCAGTAAGTCAGGCATCTTATCTCGCGTACACTGTATGCAGGGCCTAAAACTAATATTTTGCCACAGCTGCCAATGGCCAGTCACCTGAGAAAAGAGACCAGCCATAAATATTTTTACTAGCCATGAAACTGTGTGCGCATTACATTAAAAACGGCCGGGGCAGGACCTCCATCTAATAATATAATGAGTATATAAATTACTAGTCATTGGATATAAAAGTGTCTGCTTACTGTAAATGTAAGAGATGTACATTGCAATTATTATATTACGTATTGATTATTAATAAAATAATTCTTAATACAACCACAGTAAAAGTACTACCACAACGCTAATATTGGAGTTTTTTTTCCCTGTGCTTTATTTGCTATAGTTTCCTAAACTTGCAGGGAATTGTCCACTAAAAAATGCCTGCGGGTTGGATTCAACAAAACTTGGGTCAATAAATATGGGGGACTAACCCAACTTTTGGGGTTAATACAAAAAACGTAATGAAAAATAGTTACAAATACAACCGTCTGGGGTAGTCCCCTATGGGACCCCCCCCCAAAGTTGCGAAAGTTGTTTAACAGAAATAGCCTTCTCTTTGGTTGTACACCATTATAAACCGAGCGACATTTACTCACAAGTAGGAACCCCTCATCAGATCATAGTGAATGAAAATCACCGCATGGATCAGATTACGTATATGCTGTATTAAAGAACATTGCTTGGGCCGATTTTTGATAATAGTAAACCCTATTTTCTTCTCTTGTCTCGCCTGTGTTAGAATTTCTTAAAAGTTAAACGGCACAACTGGCGATGTTAGAGACTGTGCTTACAGAATGCCTTATTCCAGTTTTCAATGTGCCTACTCTTCATAAGTTTGGAAATGAGATGCGCTAGCGATGGATACGCTGGACCGTTGGACGGTACCTATCAATGCAACATGAAACCACTGCATCAAAACGGCTTACATTGAATACTCAACTTTTAAAAAATGTAGTTTCAAATCGTGGTTCCCGCATTCTCTCCCTGTTTTCTAGTGTGTCTCAAGGTTCTATGTGAATGGGTTTTCCAAGTTACAATACTGCCCAATGCGAAATGTATTTGGGATTATTTGCTGCTTGGCGATGGGTAATTTAGGCCCGACTATGAAAACATCCAACTGTTTCTCAGTACTTAGATCTTGGGGCCTTGGGATTTAGGACAATGAGATATCGATAACGAATTTACAGGGCAGTGGATTTCTTACTGTTGCACCATATGATCCAGAGTACTGTAAAGGTGTCAGAGTTCCCCTGGAAGGGACACTGGTGAATGTGGCGTTTCTTGAGATTAGAGTTTTGTCACCAGAACAGCAATGAGCGTTACGAGAGCTCACCAGGTCACCGGGCAAGGCTACAGCGAGTAGTCTGTCGTAGGAGGTTTTTTTTTTTTTTGAGGGTGGAGTGTGTTTACAAAGGTCAAGCTGTACAGATAGGTGACAGTCATTCACTCAGCGCAGAACATAGTTAGTTTAATTGCCCGGAACATGACTTTTATGAAAATAATCAGTGCGGGCTCGGATCCCTTCAGGTCTTTATCCTGTAAAACTGTACAGGAAACCTGCATGCTGTGCCAAAATGACCCGCTTCTTCCCATAACCCTTTAGTCCTTCCTTTTGCAAATGCTGGAAAACATTGTTGTTATGCAACTAAAAAATCTGAGACATCTTATCTTTTCATCTATAAATTTGTCCCCCATTTTAGATGAAAATAAACTATGAATTTTTATTATTCTCTTAATTCTGAAATCCACTGGAGGTTTGTAATCTTACACTGAGTAGTTTACATGAAAGCTTTAGTTTTAGTGCTTTGTCAAGGCTTTGGCAATGTAAAACACAACCGTTGAATGATTGATGTTTGAATGGTACTTTCTTGTGCTTGTTTTTTTCCTGGTGTTTTAAGATGATGAATGTTAAGTGGGACTCCAGGGTGAGCGATTACATTGTGTACAACTTTTTTCCATTCATCAAACAAAGAGATACAAAAAAGAAAATGATTAAGGTTTCTAAAACATCAACCAGTTCCTCAAAACTGAGCACAATTTACCTGACACAAATTTAAAATAATATTGGGACTAAACCAACTGTTGGGTTAAAAAGCTAATTAAAAAAATGTATGAAAACCGATAAATTTTGGATCCCAACAAACGAGTTGGAGCCGTTAGTCCTATTTGCTCCAACCATTGAGGTGAAACAACCCAGCATTTTTTTTAGAGTGTCTATAAGTAGCATTGTATTTTAATTTAAAGGTACCTTGTTTTACGTCCATCCACTTGAATCGAGAGAGGACGAATCTAGATGAAAGACACACCGCTTTTACAAGCCGAGTAAATCGAGAAGTACGAACAAAGTACCTAAAACACGGCAGGAATGCAAGTACAAACTAGAAAAACAGGATGGGAGCAGCACATGCAAGAGCCAACATATCATTCTTTAGTGAGACCGCGAGAATTCCAGACATATTAAAAAACGGCTTATTAGATATCGAGTACGAACAAGGATCGATCCACGAACAAGTCGCGGCACTGAAACAGTGCCCTTACCAAGACATGCCTTTTATAAATGGAGTTGTAAGTGTAGTTATCAGCTATAAAAAGCACTTTGTCACCACTGAGGGTTTTGCAACTCGGCCACTTCGGATAACTAAGAAAGGTCCTTCAGAGATAACTAAGCCTTTTTGTAGAGAATGGCAGCGTTTATACGATGTAACACAAGAGGCAGATGAGTGAAACATGGGATTCGCAAAATTTTTATCAAGCGAAACAAATTAATCTGGCAGGTTTGAGTGTGTAAGAGAGACCCATTAATAAAGGTCTTAATAATCAAGCATTATCTTTACTGACACTGAGCACAGAAATATAATGTGAAACAAATGCAGCGTGGTTATTAACCATTAAAGACTTTAAATAAATATTCTCCAACAGATATTATTTGTTGCTATTAATAGATGCTATTTTTTATTTATTATAACATTCCATTAGAATGTGCAGCCCTGTGAATGATAAACAAACTTACCCATTCTTAAAATAATATTTGTTCTATCTATCTGAATAAAAAAGACAATATTTTGGTTGCAAAAGCCTATATTGGTGAGAAAAGTCAGGACTGATAGTAATTATAAGCAGATGTTTAAAAATAATGAGCAGATGAGCCTCAATGTTCCTCAGTGTTGTCATGAATCGTGCCGTTTCCATGTATTCACAACATTAGTTTCAATGCTGGACAGCGATCTTACAGAAGAAGATAATCAACAATGTCCCCACCAGATCTACGCCTGGTGGTTTGAAAACTTAAACACAAAGGCAAAAGAAAACAGTATATGACCTTCTGCTGGTTGAGAAAATACCATTTGCAATGAGCTGACAGATGCAAACGGTCTTAAAGTCAGTTCCCTGGAGTTAAAGATTGAACTGGTTTCAAAGTATTTACTTCTGAAGACCAGACAAACACAGTATAACATGATGACTATGTGCTTTTAGAAGGGGAGTAGCTACATTTGTATTCAGTATTTGTTCAGTTTTAACTTCATTCTGGACAGTCTTTGTGAACATATGCTCATTTGTATGTTAATCTTTCTTCCTCTTTTTTCCCCTTTATTCTTTGTGGCTAAGATTGAAAATGCTCTTGTTAGCACACCTCACTCCATGTACCAGTTCTAGTGTTAGACTTTTTAAAAAATATAAGAGTTTGCTTTATTACATTCTTTAAGAATTATTTCCTATATTAGACTAAACTAGTGTTACTGACAGGGCAAAATGTCCAGTTCTGTGTTACACATTGCAAGGGTGTTTATACAAGAAGAAAAAATACACAGTGGATACAGTGGGGTCTAAAGGTCTGAGAGCACTAGTGAAATTGCTTTTATTTGCTTTTTTTATTTTTATTAATAAATAATAATAATATGCCATTACAGAGTGGTTAGAACAGGAACGAGGCATCTCTCTCGATCCACTGCTGTTTAAGGCTGCCTTTTTAGCTTGTGCATTGCTTGTTGATATGTAACGCTTAATGTTTTGCTTCTTTGGTGGAGATGAAATATGCAAATAACTAACTGGCCAACTTTGTCTGATTTTGTCCATTTTGATGGCTGTTTTTTCTAACATAGCATGCCACAGTGGAACTGATACTATTAAATAGTGGAGTCTTGTTTTATGTTATTTTATTTTCTTTTCTTTTTTTTCATTTATATTTAATTTAATTTTTATTTTATTTTTGATTTCATCACAAACCTTTCATTTTATGTAAGTTTTTTTTTTTATGTTTTCACAGTGTTGTGCTTTTTCCTGGCTATACATTTGCGTTACTGATATAGCCGAAGTGTAAATTATTTTTGAAGATGTGGAGTTTCCCCAATTGCTTGTGAAAACATCAAAGAGGGGGAACGGGATCACCGGGTTCAACTGCACCGACAGCACAACGGCATCCAGGACTAAATGGAAACAGCTTACCAAACGAAAACGCTCACATCCCTCTGTTATAGGTGTAAGCTTTTCACACAAAAAGCAACCAGGTGTTCAACACCTTAATAAAAAGAAAATACGCTGAAGTAGGACATGTTTCTTACAGAATGTGGAATCATATATACTTTTGGTTTTGCAAACAAAAGAAGTATGGGTTTAGCATATTGAATGCAAAGGGATCCGCAGTGCTGACCGTGTTTGTCCTGCGGTCTTTCTGTAAGTGCAATATGGGACAACGTCCATTATGAAACCTAGGATCAACATACAGCTGCTGCGCCCCCTGGCCTTTCTGTGTTGCATAGTTCCTTTTGCTCCTCTTACAAGGAATTGGTCAATGATAAAGTGAAAAGTTCTTCATCCACAGCTCTGGTCGTTTCAAAACTTATATGACTTTTTTTTCTGTGGAAACACATCTATTTTGAGATTTTCTTTTAGTTGATTTACTTTTTTCTGGCATTTCAAAGTTAGTGCGTAAACACAGATGGATTGGTCACTAACATTTCTTGCAAACATAGTTTTTTATATTTATGTATTGGTGTAAGGCATGAACATTGTGCATTCAATTGTTACAATTTGAGTTGGTTCTTGCTTCCTTGTTCAGCAGAGAAATAAAAAGTTAATAGGGACATCACCACAGGCAAACTTACTATAAAAGCATTTCATTATTCTCATGATTTTTTTTTCTTTCTTTTTAAGTTACAATAGTGGCAGCTTTGAGAAACTTTTGATAAAACTTTGTGGGGACACTTCGTTTCAAGAAAATGGAATGTCTTCTTGAACATAGCATTGACCTTAAAGGTGATTGCAGGCGAAGTTTCTTCCAGGAAATTCTGTCAAGGCGACCTAGCCACACCCCATCTCTTCCAAACCAACACGCCCTTCTCGAACAAAGCATGCCAAAGAAACTGAAACAAGCCAAACTGGACCCCACTAAAGGCGATATTTACAGATTTTACTACTTTCATCACTTATACATTCATCGCTGTTTCTGGTTAGGCTGTCAGTGCAGACACAGTGATTGCTCCAGGACAAACCATTTCTGTGGTACCTGTCTAAGCAAACTCAGATAGTAGGGTAAAGAAGTTTATGGTGTGGCGTTCTAAAACTATGTCGCACTTTACAGCACAAATTAAATGACAGTATCATCGTCTTTTCAAGAGGAAATAGTGTACTATGTATTGCTTAAACAGGCGCGATTTCCTCCTTGGCAACCTGCTAATAGGGCTCTCTGGAAGCGGAAGTAACAAAAAATCTGGCTGATGGGGACTCTCAGTACAACATATCTATACACACCTCACTACCCCCTCATAAGTTTTTACCAAATTCCTAATCTCTGCAGGCCACATTGCATGTGCGAGGAATTTTTTTTTTTTCTTTTCCACAGATCAGAGACGGTTTTTTTATAATGCGGCAGCTTTCGGGGGTTGTTTGATCCAATGGAGAGTGATGGAGGAAGGCCTTGAAGGTGTGCAAGCTGAAAACCTTTACCGGGGATCAGCGGGACTGTGTGTGGCCACCTCTAATTAGTTCCTGTGGAGTGTAGGGAGGAGCGTTGAAAAAAGAGGTGTAACACAACTGTGTAGCTGGTGGACAATGGCCGCAGTCCAAGTTCTCTCAGTGGCTAGGGGACAACTACTAGGATGGTGGCAGGTGGGTTCTCTTAGGAGAGTTATAGCTTTTCACAAGTGATTCCAGAGTGCCGCAGGTGCGGTTGCAGGTAGTTGTTTTTGATCAAGTGCTCTGAGAGGGAGCGGTAGGCTGCAAGAGGGTTTCTCGTAGGTTGCTGGGAAACCATTAGGGAAGAGGATAAATCCAAAGATGCAATAATATGGTTTTGATGCACACGGTTCAAGGAAAGCAAATAAAAAGTCCTTGTGTGGGCCCGTCTGCTCCCCTTGGAGAGTCAGTGGGAAAGAAAATCAGAAAAACAAGCTGGATTTAACAATGCGATCGTGTTTTCTGTAGTTAACTTATCAACCTCTATAAAATGACTGTTGTTGCAGAACAAATCACTAGTTTAATTGTTCTGGACTGCTCGTTTGTGTCCGGAAAGAACATCAGTGCAGTCTATCTCAGCTGGATGAGAATGAAAGGTTTTGCAGGTTAAATGGTTCATGTAATTATACCCCTATATTAAGATTTCCCATCTTTTTGGACCCCAAATGTGGAAACTGTAAGAGATTGGAGACCTTCATGTTAAATTGTCTTGTGGGCATTTGAGTGTGTGCCTGTACGCCAGCCTTGAAATGGTAATGAGAAAAACGAATGCACTTTCACACTATCTAAATAACAGCTGTATGCTGTCCAAGCCTCATGGTCTCTAAACTGATAATCGCAGTGCAATAGAGATTATTTGTTGCACAGAGGGACTGTGGTTTTTTGTGATATTGCAAATTGTGATTTGCATGATCAATCTAAAGGGATAATCGTGTATGGGGGAAGTCTGAACACTCAGTGCACACTTTAACTCGCTTCCTGATAGATGTCCCTTCAAAGATCCATGAGATATCAGACTGGCTTAGAATAATCACATCTTTAGTACTTCCTCATATCTTCATTGATCAGTTGATATTTCACCGCCCTTGTCATGCAAAAAAAGATTTAAACATATTCAGGGCACCGATCAGTGACAGTGTCCTCCTATACAGTGTGTGACATGCTACACTTCATCTACTGGAATATAATATCATCTAAATTATTTTACAATTATTTCTATATTATTATTATTATTTGAGATGATGTTGCAGATTTTATATTTTAGTATACGACACCATGATCCGCACACAGAATAGTCCCACAAAAATAGTCTTCTTTTAGTTTTTTATTTTACATTAATCACAGCAAAATAAAATGTAAAAGAAGACTATTGTGAGTGCGGATCATGGTTTCATATACTAAGTAATTTAATAGATTGACTCACCAAAACAATATTAAGTGGCAAACGAGCATGGTGCAAACAGCTTTGTGGAATTGCATATTGTATATATTTAGAACTATTTTAAACCGCATTTTGCCAATTATTTGCCAATTATGCAGTTTTTACGACTTCATAAAGATTGTCTTCTCACACTGGAGTACTTAAAGTGAATACAAAAAGGGTTTAAGAGTAGTAAAAACTAGGCCAGTCAAAGCACTTAAAATATACATTTTTATAAATATTGACCTAGAATATCAAGCTGTTTATAGACATGTTATGCATCAACTATCTTATCTATACATACATTTCAAATGTAAACTGTATTTCTTAACGTCTGCGCCAGCCTATTTTATTATTTTTTTTATTATTCTGTATAATGTAAATGCTCTACCTTACACTAATATGTAAATGCTCTACCTTACACTAATATGCATAATGTAGAAGAAGGGAGAGTAATTCATTCAGTACACCCATATGTCTCTGTGATAATGTCCTAAATAAAGACACTGATTTAACAGCCATTGATTCATGGGTTTTCACACTGCAAATAAGATAAGAAGAATATAAGAAATATTTAGTAAGAGATGGCCAGTGATTGCCTTCAGTGTGTCCTTGCAGGGGAAAGTGACCTAGAGAGAGGTTTCAAGCAGCTTTATAAAAGGAATGTGGTTCTTGTGCCCTCTGGCTCAGATCATATTGCAGGCTTATGTCATGTTCCCTGGAGATATGCTCTTTAATTCACAGCTGACTGTCTCCTCTGTGGTCAGACTCCTGAGGCATCCCAATAATCACTTACCCCTTAACAAAATACATCACAAAGCCACATAACACTTGCTATAACGATCACATCTGTACTAAATGTGCTTTCCTGAGGATTCAGTGAACGCTATTAATGGAATATTCCGAACAGTTGTCTCAGTTACGAGGTCTATTACTTAATTTGCTTAAGCCTCATTTATTCAATTACATGCTTGCATGAGTTAAACTTTGATTTTGGAGGTGAGGGAACCCTCTAATGGAAAAATATGAAATGATAAAATGTGTTAAATTACTTATGCTGAAACTCAAATACATGTGAATACATAAATAAATGTGATATTGCTCTTTTTAAATGATCTTTTTTTTAATCAGATGTGTGGGATTGCCTTTTCATGTGCATTTGCCCATGTTCCATGTGAAAAAAACGTATTTTCACTGCCTGGTCTTAATTGTGACTGGATGCTGTTGAGAAACAGGGCATTTGACATTCAGTTCCTCCAAAAAAAAAATTTTTTTTTTTAAATCACAAACTATTTTTAATATGATCATTAGTTCCATAATGATTTATTTAGAAATGGATGTGCATGTTATTCAGAAATGATTGATATGCAATGGGGGACGTCTAGAAACCATCTGGATTTAGCTGGTTGACTAAGCTGTTTAGAAAACTTGGGTCATGTCTTTCCCAATGATTTGGGTAAAAGCCTAAAACAAAGTGCCCTCAGAGTTGTCATGCACTAGACAGCATGTAAGCTGTCCAAGAAGCAGGAATGTGTAATATTATGACGTGCAGTGTGTTAGATTGCTCAAGAAACTTGGCAGACATCCTAAACCCCATGAAGATGATGATTGAAGATTAACCCTAAACTGAACTTACAATGTAAATACAGTAAGGCAAGCTAAAAACAATATTTCTCTATACTGACTGTACAACTGGGCCTGAAAAACAAAAAAACCAATATACAATAGAAACACCATGAGGCCATTTAAAATGTGCAGGAGTTATCTTAGTGTGCATACGCTAAAATCCACGGCAACGTTTATATTTATAAAAACGGTCTTTTGCCGTGGGGGAAAGTACTACCGCACTCGGCTCTACGGCAAGTGTAAAAACTTTCCTTTGGCAATAGTCGGAGTAGTCGGTCAGGAAAACATTTAAACATCTAAGGCTTTGCATATAATAAGAGCGGTGTACGTGAAAACACCGAATTCATCTTAAAACAAAGAATGATGCAGTGTTGATGGAGTAATTGGTGCAGTGTAGCGCGATTTTTTTATAAACGGGAGTTTTGGTCGAGATTAAACTGACTTTTAGTAGGCCCTAAAGTGAGAGTTCTTTTTCGCTTCTGTAGGTATTCCAAGTTGTGTTTTTTTTCAGAGAATACTTGCGAAGCCTTTTGATTATACTAATGCGGTTTAAAATAGAAACTAAAAATTCGCAACGCACAACCACGTCATTTCCGACTGTTTTGTTACTGTGCAAGCCTATACGTATAGGCCTAGGTCGTGCAACTAACGGTTTTTAATAGGCCTATATTTATTTCCATGAATTGTTAACTGTTTTGAGTTCGAAACTTTGACTGCTTTGCGCGATGTTGAACAAGGAATGAGACATCAGCCTAACTTGTTTATATTCATTATTATATATATATATATATATATAATAAACTATTATATTTTTGTTGTCGTACTTACATGAGACAAGCATTCGTAATAAACTGTGTAAATATAAATAAATGCCAAATCACATGCAGGTTTTTTCGGACCGGAGACCATAATCGTGAAATAATTTATTTTATTATGATATGAAACATCCAATTTTTCTGTGTTTTGTAAAGTTTTGCAAGAATTTTGTGATAATAAACTTTTTTATTAGTTGTCACAGCAAGTGATTTTAAAAGTAGGATGGCTCATTTTATAAGATCCTTCTACTTTGGGAAATTGTTGATTCATATATTAGTATTTATGTTGTTGGTTCTGAAGTAATAATTTTCATAAATTAGTCAATCGAAAAAATATAACCATAACACTATTGTTTGTCTCACACAAGAATATTAACATTGTTTAAATAAAAATAACCTTACCTCTCCAGTAGGACTCAATTTCGGGATCACGGTTAAAGGTGTTTTTCTATTTGTGCTTGGCATTCTCAAGCCCCAGACTAAATTCGGATATTGGCTGTGTGATTGTTAGATGGTAATGATATAATTTCGTTGTTTACAAGGAGGTATATTGACACCACAGTCACAGCTCGCAAAATTTCAAAGAATCAGTTGGCAATTCTAAAAAGGTAATATTGGAAGAGAGGCGCCGAGACAGCACGTGTTTTCATGTGCGTAATCGTTGAGTTTTCTCGAATGCACTACGCCATTTTGAGAAATATCTTAGAACAATTTAGGATTGTTTTTTAACGCCTAATTATAAACACATCATAAATGAGGCCCCATGTGTGAGTATCAGTGGGTGCCTGACAGATGCAAAGCTTATTAAAATCTGTTTACAGGAGTTGAGGGTTGAAATGGTGCCTGAATTTTCCTAATTGGATCTTCCCTGGATTCCTACTGAAGACGTCAGGCAGCTAATTCCTCTACTGAGTGAAACAAACTAAGTGGCATTAAATAACATCACTACGTCTTATGCTTTTAGTCTTAGTTTACATTCTAATATGTACAAATGCATTTCAATGATTTGCTTGGAAAAAATAACAGCATGACAGTGGCCCTGTCCCAAAAAAGGGACACTGAATCGTACTTGACGTCTTTAAATGGGTGTGTGTTTGTCCTTGGGAATCCAAATGGGCCACTTACCCCCTCATGGTGGACCCAGGCGTCATCTTATGTTTCAGAAGAGTGCTCATGGCTGCTGCCCTTGTAATTGCTATATGTCCTTGATACACACTTCAGCCAGGCATGCACTGATGATAAGCTAAGTTGGGTGGAAAACACAAATCTTGTTGTATCAAAAGCACAAAAACGGTTATATTTAAGGAAATATAAGCTTAAGGAAGCTTAAGTCCTTTGATGTGGATCTTACATCTAGTTGAGATAATGGTTACTGCCTCTTGCAGTAACATGACATTAGCATTTATTGCGTAATTACTACTGTGATAGCTCTAGAATAGTTATCATGTTATGAATTCTGTAGGATCGACCGAAATGACTACGGATGAGCATTGTACATTTGTCGTCTGCTTGATCAGTTACCAAGAAGAATGTTAAAATTATTCAAGAAAACACAATTTTCTTATCAAAGTGATAAAGTAGTTTACTGAGCTGCTGTTACAGTTGTGGCCAGATGATGAGGATTGAATGTAGAGATACCAATCGCTCTATGCAACGATTAGTCCTAGAGACTAATCTACATATTATAGAGGAGATACAAATACTATATTTGTATCAGAATGTTGAACATGCCTCCCTCAAGGCGACGTCAGGCAGTGATCGAGTTAGCCCCAAGGTATGTATATACTGTTGAAGGACTAGTGTCGGACTTGCTAGATATTCTTGATTTACAATATGACAGGGATGTAGTTTGATTAGTAATGAATCTATTCGACGACATGAAGCTATAATGCCTAGAAATGTGAATGTGAATGTACCTATGCGAATCTAGTAACTTTTTTTTTTTTTTTGTTCACAGAGAGA
>JADLZN010001270.1:0-85000 GCA_018155175.1 Sinocyclocheilus anophthalmus
ACACTTTTTTTGACACTTAGTTATGTTTAGCTGTGCAAGCACCACTAATTTGTAGTAAAAGTGTAGTATATAAAATATATCATCATAGTTCAACCACAAATGAAACATTTATCACAAAATAAGATACTGACAATATTGGACCCCACTGACTTTCACTGTAAAAAAAACAAACCAGACCATTTTTTCAAAAATTTTTAGTTTGTGTTCCACACCGCAACGTCATACGGTTGGAATGAACATTCAAGGGGAGTATAGTAAATGATTTTCAAATTAAATTGTTTGGTGGACAACTTTTTTAGGTTTAGAAAACAACCCAATTACAGCCCACACACTTTAGTGCCTGTGCTCTTAGCGACAGAAATCCTACCTCTAATTTCATGTGACTATTGAGGAGAGGTGTGTGTCTTAAGTAAACAAAGAACCCTGGCAGTAAGAACATGTCTCACAAGAGATTGCCAATCATAATTTGTTTTGTTGATTTGCAGAAAGCACAGTTACAACCCAATCCAGGTATCCTGCGGAACAATTACTTCTGAAGGTCTAAGGGCAACATCATGCCACGAGCTCTCAACGGATTGAACCGCATCAGATTTGTGACCAACTTGCAATCTGTTGGGCCAGACCGCACCTACCCCAATTCTGTTTCTGATCTATTCCATCTAGGACCACATTTTGCAGGCTGACAGCCTCTGGCATCATTCAAGGCAAATATTAACATTTTTGGAATGGTCGCAAATTCACACATTCACATAATTAATCAACCTTTTTTGAATGCACACACAATGTTAAAAATCAGGTTTACCTGCTGCTCATCTACTTCATAGACGTTCTTCTTCAGCCCTTAACAGCTGGTGCAATTGACACATACAGTCCAGGACGTTTCAAATGCCCAAGGCCTCAGTGATCAAAGCCTCTTTATACAGGAGACAATGAGGTTAACAGAGGCACTGCAAATTAAATCATCAGACCTGTCATTAAAGAAAATGACATAATGCCAAAGAGCACTTCCCTTCAGCTCATGGGAGCATCCTCGGAAATAATTACCACCAACAAACAAACATTAATTAAACCCTTGCCTAACCACTAAGCTGGAAAAATGGATAAGTAATTTTGCTGCCTTCCACACTACGTCAAACCTGACAAACCTCCAGGGATTTTGTGAGAATGTTTTGGTCACTGAAGAAGATACATCAGAGGAGTAATCAACAAGGTGATTACTATAATCATGGTTATCTTTATTTTTATATCAGAAAACAGACAAAAGTACACATTTCCTCTTACATTTCAATATAAATCAAGAGTTTTTAGTCACAAAATGTTATTATATGATCATATTATGGTTCCCATACATTTTTGAGCAATGGATTTCCATAATTATTCCAGTTGTTCATCCTGTTCAACTTTTTAAATATCATTTTAAAGAGTCTAAAAAAAAAAGCAATTTCTCAATGATGAAACATTTTAAGAGAAACATTTATATTTCACAGTAAAATAAAAAAAATCAGGATATTCTCTACAAAAATGTCCAAATGAATTTTTACAATTACATTTTCTGTGCCCTCAGGAAACATGCACTCTTATTATTATCACCATCATCATCATTAATACTAAACTTCATAGCAAAGCTTAAGTAATACTTCAAAATAACAGAGATAAATAACTACTGATAGATAAATAACTATTGACCTACATATCAGTCAGGGGAGTTAACTGGTCAACAAAAGTGAAATTTCACATCTGTGAAAAGTTGCACATTTTCAAATTATTTGATCAATTTAAGCGGTCATTTTCAGGTTTCATATTTTTGTGAATATCAAGCATTGCATTAAATGTTCATCAATTTTACATTTTAAATTGTATCGGTCATATTTGCCACAATTAAACTGCTTTATATCTACTTTATTGGCACAATAGTGGGTAATCATTGATCAATTACATTTGATACCTACCATTTTGGATCTGAGGTGCAGATATTTGCCACATTTGCTGATAAGTAGTATATCTAAATAGCAGAATCTGCAGCAGGCTTTAGAAGCTCGGTTCCCAAGAAACTGAGGCTAGACAGCACTGCGCTGTGCGTCTTAGCGCGTATGGGCTGTGCATGCGATTGGGTGTTGCCTGAAAAATTAAGCTTTTTAAATGGCTATTGAACCTCAGAAACAGCATCTGTTGCGTCATTCAGATTTGTTGCTGATTTAAATATGTATTATTTAATTGCCGAGTTCAGCGAGCCAATTTTTTGCAGATTCGGATTCCCCATTAATGTCGTATAGGAGGGGTCTGGTGAGCTGCCCGGGCATAGACTACAGTGGGTAGGAAAGGATTCAGCCCCTAAATTTTTCCACTCTTTGTTATAGGCCGCCATTTGCTTACAAATATTTACGTTCATTTTTTTCTTTCCTGTACCCACCGCACCCCATTTGACAGAAACACCACACGCATTGTGGATCAGTGCTGTCGCAGAGTCATCGTAAAAAAATGCAACATATACATGTGTCTCTAGTATCAGATCCTTGGCTGTGACACTCATCTGATTTAACTCAGGTTGCTGGCCTTTCTTCTGCTTATCCTCGGTCAGGCTGTTCTATACCCCTGTTGCCTTATTTGTCGTTCCGCTGGGTCTGGCTTATACTGATCGATTGCATTTTTTTTTTGTTTTTAGGGCCACAGCCCCACACTGGTCATATAAGACCTACCAGCTCCCAGTGCCACTGTCACAGAGCACACTGAGAAATCCTGAGGTCACGGATACGGCTCTGGTTTATTGCGCTTTAGAGCGATTTGTGGGCCCTGTGTTCAGCAGCACTTTGTGCAAGGTTACACGAAAACAATTTTTTGCTGCACTTAAGGTTCCTTTATATCGCAGCCACCAGTGTGCCCTCTATTATTGAATACTTAATGGGAAGAATCCGTTCCCTGGGAACCCGATGAATACCCTTCTATCTCGCGTGGCCGTACGGCACAAACTGCGCATCCGGCGGAGCTGATTGCCTTCGGTGAGGAGGTAAACGACCGAAACACCAAAGTCCCATGTGGCTGTAGCTCCCGGTCACATGCCATGCTCGCCCCCACCGAACGACGGGCGAGCGACGACAACCCGCCTCCCCTGTTTAGAATTTTGTCACACACATCCCTCAGCCACCGTCGGGGCTTATGGCAGATGGCCACGCCGGAAGCCTCTCCTCCAGGGAGACCAGACACAGGAAGCCAGCATGGCGTTTTCTCAACAACACCTGCAGGACCCAAGCGGGTAGAGAATAAGATTCTAAAACCATGAGAACCCCTATGATGTGACCAAGATATAACTTTTTGGCCTTACTTCTAAGCGGTATGTGTGGAGAAAACCAGGCATGCTCATCACCTGTCCAATACAGTCCCAACAGTGAAGCATGGTGGTGGCACCATCATGCTGTGGGGGTGTTTTTCAACTGCAGGGACAGGACGAATGGTGGCCAAACCTCCGAAGCGAAAAGATGAATGAATGCGGCGCAAGGAAGGATATCTGGACGAAAACCTTCTCCAGAGTGATCAGGACCTCAGACTGGGCCGAAGGTTTACCTTCCAACACGACAATGACCCTAAGCACACAGCTAAAATAACGAAGGAATGGCTTCACAACAACTCTGTGACTGTACTTGAATGGCCCAGCCAGAGCCCTGAAATTAAACCCAATTGAGCATCTCTGGAGAAACCTAAAAATGGCTGTCCACCAACGTTACCATCCAACCTGACAGAACTGGAGAGGATCGGCAAGGAGGAATGGCAGAGGACCCCCAAACCCAGGTGTGAAAAACTTGTTGCACCTTTCCCAAAAATACTCATGGCTGTATTAGATCAAAAAGTTGCTTCTACTAAATACCGAGCAAAGGGACTGAATACTTAGGACCATGTGATATTACAGTTTTTCTTTTTTAATAAATCAGCAAAAACGTCAACAATTCTGTGTTTTTCTGTCAACATGGGGGGTTGGTTTAGTGTACATTGAATTGAGGATTATTAGGAAAAAAAGGATATAACAAAAAGTGAAAAATTTAAGGGTGTTTGAATACTTTCCGTACCCACTGTATGGCCCGCCAAGTGAACAGACTTTCTTTGAAAGGTACTTTGGTGCAAATCACTGCTGTCTTTAGTATTTTGAAGTTAGAAGTATCTTGATGGATTAGTTTTTTTCAAACATGCAGGTTTTGCTTCACAAGACATTAATTGATAGACTAGAGTCATGTGGGTGTGGATTATGTGATCTGGTTTTTTTTCATCACTCTTGGATCGCGCCTGAGGGTGGCAGTACAAACAGGTCGTCATTTCGTGGTGTGAACTATTAATTTATTTGCAAGAGACCCAGTTGGGTTAGTTTGACAAATTCTACTGATTTACTCATTCAAGTTTGGTATTTTAGCAGAGTCTGTAGTTTAAAGCTGACAAATCCCATTTCTAATTTGCAGAATCACTGTCCACAACTGAATGAAGGTCAGCACAAGAATTATTATTTTGAGTCTTTGCAAACACACACACACAAACACCCACACACAAACACAGTGATATAAGAAATCTCTGAAAAAGAGAATTCGGTAAGACAGTATTTTATCAGAGATGGTCCAAGGAGGGAAAAAGATCTTACGAGTTGTGCTGAATCCATAATTAATCTGGGTTGTTTGTCAAATCTTTTGACAAAGTACCCTTTAAAATCACTTTGTTAGATCAATACATGCTCTTTGAATATATTTCACTAAACAGACTTTTGAGGAAACTTGCTATTTTCAAAAACTTCCTGTTTAGATGCTACGCCACTAGAGATGTGAGGGAAAAGCTGTTATCCTGTTTTTTGGCAAAGCTGAAAACATGATATATTTATACGGTTGTTGGAAATGATAAATTGACTTGTCCAAATGAATCAGTTGATTCAGCAAGAGTTCTTCATGCATGGATATCAACCAGGCAGTTCTCCATATATATATATAGGACGGGCTAATGGCTTAATGTAAAGATGCATAATAGACGATGATATTATATTTCGCACGGATATGGATACTGGCGGCTCACCTTAAGAAGAATAATTAATGCTGTCACTTCCTTTTGAACGTTTTTACAACAGTACACAGAGGGAATCTCACCTCTATCCCTATTTTTCTCTGTTTTCTTGAAGAAGTCAAAGAAAAAGACATTCGCAATTGGACAGAACGCTAAAATTTTTATGAAGGTGTCACTGTGTACTCTGTTTCTTGCTTTCATGCTCTCCCGCAGTCTTTCACCATCCCCCTCTCGCTCCTTCCAAGTGTTGGAGCCGCTCGCATTCCTGTCGGGGACACCGAAGCATTCATGCAGCAGAAAGCCATTCTATTATTCAGCTATAAGTTCTGGATGACAAAGGAAAGAGAAGAGGTGCAAATCAACCACTGAAGAGGAGGAAAATAGCCACACTCTTTGATGCCTGGAGGATGAAACCTTCTATGTTTTTCCCTTCCGTCTCTCTCTCTGTCCATTTTGATTAATGGACATGATTAGAAATAGACACAGGCTATCAGAACTTCAATGAATCAGGCAGCTGCAGTTACCCATGATGCACGCCAGATTGGGTCGAGGCGGTGCAGGGGGGCTTCTATCCAGAGTGCTGCGCTTAATTGGTGCTTATCGGCAACAATAAACATGGCCAATGCCAGACTATGTTGGAACACATCCATGGCACGCCCTGAAAGCTCTCCCACAAGGTTATCACGCAAGCTGCACAGGACAACACTCGTAGCGTTTTGGTGTTGCACGGCTCAAGTTTCACCTGAGGGAGGACGGACGGCCCACAACAATATAGACGGAACAGGACACGTGGCCCACGGGATGGCGTGAAACGGCCTCCACACCTCAAACACTAAGCAAAAGAGCGCAAGCTCAGCACAACCGACAGTGATCTTTGAGCCCCGCTTTGGTCAAGCACACATAGAACCAACAAACCCAAACGCCAATCTAATGAGTACTTTGCTAATCATTAATGAACAGTCATTTTTTTTTTACAAATAACAGATAATAAAATAAAAAGAGCCTATTTCCCCCCCACATTTTTACATTCTTAACTAAAGTCCCCACACACCCTATTTTCATATAAGTCAGTTTCACTGGCGGCCATCCGCTCCGCTAATGTCTCTGAGCAGCTGTTTTCTGCAGGCTAGGTAACAGGGAAACAAACCACGTGGAGCTAATGAATAAGAGAAGACCGGAAGGGGTTTGTAAAGATTATAAATATTTTTGAAATCCCTTTCAGTTTCATGAGTGAATCTGTAGTGAATTGGCCACACTCAGAAAGCTACTAATATGAATTACAAGAAAAGGATTTACTGAACTGTAACTGCGTGCATTCCACACAATGTCGTAATACAGTAATTATTTCGAATCCACACTGGACGTTCTACTGCGCGCTGTTCACGTCCCGGATCGAACTCTGTGGTTCTATGCAACAGTCTCATCCACCCTTACTCAGTGTCTGATTCTTAATGTTGCATTCTTCAGCCATTAGCGTTTTCCAGGTTACCATCCATCCGGCCATCCTGCTTTTGCCCCTCTGGCGTTTTGCAGACTCTGCTTTTCCCTCTCTCCTTCTCTTTTCTTGGTCTGTCGGCCTATCCTTTTTTCCACCACTTTCAAAAAACACTTCTTTCGTTCCGTTTCCATCTTTTCTCTTCACAATCTTTGCATTCTGTTCGCCTCTCCCCTTCGGAATTTACGACAGTTTCTACATTTCGATGGTGCCACCGCTCACCCCCTGGATTTCGGTGTCCGTCCCTGCATTGTTAGAGTCAATTTCCTCCTGTTTGGTGCGTTAACTTGTTTATCTCTACCGTGGTAATTCCCCTGCCTCCGTTCAGCCACATTCTATTTCGTTCAACGCCCCTTTTGCTCTTCCGGACACGTTATGTGCAATAGCATAGTCGCTTGAATTCGGGCGCCCTTCCCATTGATTTTTGCTACTTCAATCCTTTTTATTGCCCTAATGCAAGCTCTGACCACCACCCCACACCCCACGGGGCGCCGAAACCCGGGACCGGGCCCCGACACACACCCCCACCTCCCTAAGACAAACACCCACCCCAAGAAGTCCCCAAACAGCATCATAAAACGGTTGCTATGTGCTTTATTATGTAGAGCTGGGGACCACACTCCAGCGGGTCCATGCCCAACCACACCCACCTTTAAAACAGGACAATGACCCGAAAACACACAGGGTGACAAAGCTGACATTATATCCACATGACTCGACAACCTACACCGACTGAATAATAAGCACAACACACACCAAAATGCCCCAAAGACCACACGAGGAAGGCAACGTGGCACTGACCCCAAAAAAAACAAAAACACACCACAGGACTGAGCCCCATTACCAGTGCCTCAGAGCACATATCTAGCTAACGGATAATGAAATATGTTTATGTTCTGATTAATTTCATTATGGATTAGTTGTTGTAGCCCTAAAGCAAAGATTAGTGGGATGTAAAGAAACACCAGAGACACAATAAATGAGATAACACAAATCACATGCATATGTATGCAGTGCATTACCATGAAATGCATTATGGAATGTTCAGTGGAGTGTCACAGCAGTTTGATACAGCGAGTATGTTGTTTTTCCACTGTGGCTGTCTGTCTTCTCAACATGGCCCGCCATAGCGGGCGACGTTTGCGTGTAAACATCTGTTTATGTGCTGTGTGCATCCACATCTGGCCTCCAGTCTCAGCAATCTGGATAACGTTGTGTTGCCTTTGGTGTGAAATTTGCTATGGGAATGGGTCGTGTGATAGAAATATACAAGGCATGTGTGCGTGTTCATTTGGCTCTGCGTCTTTCTTCTTGGTGTGCTCATGTATCAGCAGGGCTCAGGGATTCACAGTTCATTGGGTTACGGGTCAGGCCCATTTTCCTTGCGCTTTCCACACATAACTCAGCCTTCCTCTCTCATTCTGTTCAGGCTCGGAAGGGTTATGATTCATATACAGTATTTCTTAACGGAACGTCTTTGTGTGGGAGTCCAACTTTTAAACTGTAGATGCAAGACTGAATCTTAATATGAGTCCGCAGAGATATGTATGAAGTAAGAGAAAAGGAGAAAAACAGAGTGAGGGGAGGGGGACTTAAAATTAAACATGATGAAGGCAGTCTTGATTTGGGTGGTGCACGTTTTTAGATAACAAGATCTATATAGCGTACTTTTTTACTCTAATTAACTGCATCTGTCAGGTCAGATGAGTGCATTCTGTTTGATGATATTAACGTGCCAAAAATATGTCTGCAAACAACACGTCAATCATCTGCTCCAACTCTAACGAGAGCTTGGCGCCAAGCTTGGAAAACTTCAAATACCCAGGGAAGATCTCTTCCTTCAGGAATAGATGAAAACAAGAAGTGGTTGAACACTTTAAGTTGAGAGGTTACGTAAAGCTATGGGTTTGGAGAAGGAACTGAAATAGTCCCAATCATTTCAATTTCCATCGTTACCATTTGAGCTCCTTTTCCATGTCCAAACTCTCAGTTTGTGACTCACCACTACCTCACAATGAACTGAAACACTCTTCTTTCAGTCTCTCTTTCCCTCGTTTTCTCATTTTCCCCCCATAATTTCTTCCTTTTTTCTCAAATTCAGTTTATTCACAGATATAGCATGTCCCAATGCTGACCAAAGAAAGAAAGAGTAAAAGCAAGCAGCAACATAAACACAGTGTTTTTCTCTATAGGTAATGTTCTGGGCCACTGAACCATCCATTTTTGTATCACGCCAAAATAAATAAACATTCCTCCATTTTTCAGGGAGGCTCAGTCCTATTACACCTGTTATAAGTAGGCCATGGCTCTCCACAGCAGTCTGTCAGGAGAACCAATACTAACACAAAAGAATGAAACAGGTTGGCTATTGTCCTCATTACCTGTGACCCCCTCCCGAGCACACGGGCTCTCCGTGCATTCAGAGAGGTTAGCAACACAATAGGCCAGTGTCCAGCTAACATCTCCTAACCCCCTCTCAGCCGGCCCACTGTTGAATATGCAAATCGACATCTGCTCCAGGACTCTTTCTCCAACCTCTCTCCTTATGTGATATGCAAATTTCGCCTCTGCATTCTCTCTCTCTCCCTCATTCTCTCGATTCCACCGCTCATTCCTGCCTCCTTCCCGGTGTCTGTGTTCCCCGAGCTTGCCAGGCGAGCAGATGTGCGTGAAAGGAGAGCAAAACTTCAAACAGCCGTAATAATGATGTTGCGGATCGCGAACGAAAACAGTCGGCAGAGACAAAGTTCTGTGCTTATTAGCAAACAATGATGGGGAGCAGGGCAGAGAGTCAGGTTTCATGCAACGGAGCTCAGGTCTCTTTTCCCGAGGTCTCGTTAGAAGCCGAAAAGTGCTTCTCATCTTCTGTTTCACAACATTTCTCCTAATGAGGATGAAGGCTGGCAACATCCTCACACTCTTGGCGTGTTGTTATGAGATTATTTGTATTATGAAGATAGCATTTAAATAAATAAGTAGAGGAAACTGGCTTCTGAATGTAGGCCACTATTGGCAGTGCGTCTCTTTGATTAGTGTGAATGCATGTGCAAATGATTGGATAAGTAAAAATGAGGATCTTTGCATGAAAAAGTGTATGGTGTCTCTTTTTCATCTTGTCCATGTCACAATTGTATTGTTCTGTGTCATAAATATCTTTCAACTACATTTCAAGCCACAGACCAGGTACCAGCATTTACTAATTTAATTTTTGTCCTTTTTTATGCTTTTATCTATGTATGCTTGAATAACATATGTTAGGTCAGTGCTCAAGCAGATGCATTTGCATTTTATCTCGTTCATGCCATTTCTGCAAAGTAGCCTATAGCTATTTTTTTCTGCATTTAGTATGGGCAACGGGTGCTAGTCTGGTTTATATCCTATCTATTACTTCATTATTACTTTGTTTGTGGAAATAATGATCTGTCCAACACAGATAAAGTATGAGGTGCCACAAGGCTTGGTCGTGGGTCCGTTGTTATTCTTCTTGAACAGGCTTTCCTTAGGTGATAACATTAGAAAACATGTGGCATAGCATTAGCTTTCATTGTTAATCTGATCAGACACAGCTTTACAGTATGTCCCTCACGACCAAATTAATTATCACAGTTTTCCAAGTTGGTGGATTGCATTAAGGACAGACTTAATGCAGAATAAATTATTTCTGTTGAATACTGAAATTTACATTTATATTTATGATGCACATGCAGTTGACAATTAATTACACTAAACTCAGAACATAAATGTGGTCAGTCCTCATTGACATGGGGTCCAGAAAATTACACATATGAGCTCAACCTCAAGAGAGGCCACAATAACCTGGAGAAAGTTCTTGGTAATCAATCAGCTTAATAAGGTTCTCTTTGGTTTCCGAAAGAGCTCACAAGACTGCCACTCAATGTTGGGAAGCACTGTCACAGCCACATTGGCCAGTGTCCTCATTAATCACAAAGTGTGTGTTTGGCTGGCCAGAGAGAGAGGAAAATACAGTCCGACTTCCTCTCAAGAAATCATAGATAAACAACCAACAGCAATGCCTCGGCAGAAACAGTTGTTCCAGAGTAGGAGTGGATCGTGCTTGTATGTCTATGTGTCGATTTGGCAGAGTGATGGCGAGAGAGCGCGAAGGAGAAGGACAACATGTAAAGCATTTCTTTATCACATTTGCTGTAACAACTGGCTTGTGGGTGGACAGCTCTCTTTGACAGCGCATCCCTTGCCATACCCACACAAACACATTTACACGGCCCATCATTAGAGAAAAGGAGAATAGCGGGGGTAGCTGGGAGCAAATGTCACTGGTCTAAACGGAGACTGTGAAATGCAAAGAAAAGGGGGGAAAGCACAATTATCTCACCCAGCAGCATAGTGAGAAATCCTGTGATTTAAGCAATGAACATGGCTCCACATTCATCCACAGCACAGACCGTATGACTCACAAATGAGACAGTCAAGAAAAGCGCCGTTGTGCAGCAGACAAGTGACACTGGTGCCCAGCTTCATGGTAACATGCAGCTAGCGCAATTTTCATTACAACATAAGAGACAGGATCCAATAAAAAACACCTCATGGAACTGGCATTTTTCAAGGATGAGCAAAACCTGGATGATTATTTGGATGAACCTTATTTGGACGGGATTATTTTTCCCTGAGGAGGTCTGGTAAATTTGTGTTTTCCCTCACACATCTTGGAATTACAGAGCAAATTACCTACTGTTTTCAGCTAACTCGAGGGTCCTCTGAGAAATGTAATCTCATCCAGATAGGAATGTTTGTGATTGCAGTATATTATTTTATTTTCACAATGATTTCCTTCATTTATTTTAACCTTCACTGAACAATGTAACTAAAGCAACTTTTTGTTGTTGTTGGTTTTTTTTACATAACATTCCTATGCTGGTAGCTATAATAAATAATAACAATAATAAATATAATAATCTGTGTGTGTGTGTGTGTGTGTGTGTACAGTATATATATACATATTTATATATGTTCTTAGAAAACACATACCCATCCGAACAGTGCTTAAGATAAAGCCCTGTGATATTTTGAGCAAAGTTTATCTTTTGCCTTTATTAAGGTGTATAATAGTATGTGGTATTCAAGGATTTTAAAATCTTAGCAATTTGATTGATTTCATCGCATACCAAAGCAGTCTGGTTACTCTAATAATAGATCCGAGATTAATTTCCGCTGTTCTCCACATCTGAAATATTCATGGAGGAAACTTAGATATGGAGCGAATGTCTGAGATTACATTGCTTACCATGTGTGAATATTTAACATGAGTTTTAATAATTTAAATGACACAGACGATGAATTAGTCTGAATGTTTGGTCATATATTTTTAGCATAACACCTTCACTGTTCATAGTTTACTCTGAACAGAACAATGAAAGAATATATTCATTCCAAAGGGCGACTGAAACCGCACAAAACCCAAAGCCATAATAATAAAACATTCAAACCATTATGCAAATGGAAGCTGCATGCAAGTGATCAACAGTTAGTTTACTGAGTCTGTCACATTTAGATGCACTCAATTCTGCTGAAGTTCAAGAGTGAAACTAATCCAAGCATCCTTCCGTTTTCTGTAACATTTAACAATGTGTAATTTCCTCAATAGCTGGGTGCTGTTCATTATAAAGGGGTCAGATCACAGAAAACAGATATTTGTCTTGCTCTTCTGAATTAAAAGAGTGTGATGTTCACAATTGCAACGCTCCAATGCAAAGCTTTATTAAAACTGAAGTTACAAAAAAAGCTATTCTTAAGAAAAGGTATTGACGTTTATACACACACACACACGTATATATAATTTACAAAAGCATTATATCATGGTCGTTTACAGTAAAGCAACAAAACCAAAGAAATCATAAAGAGGCCTTATTATACAATTACTTATTAAATTATTTTTCATGTATAATTTAAAATGTCCCCAAAACAGTTCATTTATAGTTTTCCATGACAATTTTCACCTTTTCTTTGTTTTTATAATTAAATGGCCTGCTACGCCTTTAAAATTTCTATTTAAATGACCTGTTCACATGTGAAATGAGAAACAGCAGGGTCTAATATAGTTTGACCTGCCCCATCATCCAATAACAGCCTCTTTGCAAATCCTGAATTACCCTGTACTGTGACAGGACCACAAAACAATCCACACTGAAATGTGTCATTCAAACCATTGAGATTGGACCGAATTAATTTAAATTAATTAAATTAATTTTAGTTGCTAATTTCTAACACTGAGACTGCTCAGAAGGATATGTACTATAAGTGCTATGACTATAAAATATAATATAATATAATATATCTCATAACAATATTCTATTCTAGGTCCCTGTTTAGTTCTAAAAGTACAATGAACTCTTTTATCTTAAAATAACAAGAAAAATTTAGTTCCTCATGACATGATCCCAAGAATAGCAAAAGGGCTGTTAAATTCTGAGGGTCAGAGGGAGAGAAATAAAATAGTCTCACAAACCATTAGACTAAAGTATTGTCTGTTTATTGATCATAAAAAGCTGCAGATGTGAGGCCCTTTTAAGCCATGTCATTAAGAAAGCAAACTCGAAACCACACAAACATCCTTTGTAATTTTTACTCTGTTTCTAAAGTCTCTCCTCAGGTCTCTGGGGGGTAGAGGGGCAGCGCGAGAGGTGGGAACATGTCTGTAATTCATGTAAATGTAACCTACTTCTTACTGCAGGTCCACCTGACTCCTTCTCTCCTGACTGCTGTGCTGCAGTAATGGCCCGGCTGTGGACAGCAAACACATCCATCCATATGACCCCTGAGACGGAGGCATGATGATAATTCTGAAAGCACACTGCACTCGCACACACACACACACACACACACACACACGGATCGAGAGAGAGACACTCTCACACTCCCTTACCAGTACCCTGTTATTTTAAACCAGCACATTCCCTTAAAATAAAAAGAAGAAATAAAGAGGTGAAGTCTATTTCAAAAGCAAACTCCCACACCTGGAGGACCTGTCAAGCACTGTCTGCTATTGAGCTTCAGCACTATATCAAGCTAATGGGGGGAAAAGTGGGTCAACATGAATTATTCATGAGGTTCCTCCCTTTAAAAGACACTTTGTGTATGTCTCGGAGAAAAATAGAAAAAGTCTCAGACAACATGTGGATGAGACAGATATCTGAATTATAAATCACACAAGTCATTAGTTCAACCTGCTACTACAACTGATGTTACCCGTGATCGATATGCTAGCGGCGTTCAAAGTTAGACAGAAGACAAGCCTAAACTACAAAGCGATAACAATTCGAAATTCACTGCATGTATATTCAGTGTTAGTATTCGCACATCCTTTTTCATGAAAAGATTTTTATGCAAAAGAATGGGGGCGGATTAATAAATACTGGCTATTCAATAACTAAAACCCACTCGACCCACAGGAAGACAGTTGTGAGATTAAATGGAGAGCACTAGAGAATTTTGGCTAAAGTTTTCTGCTCCACCAATTATTCTCTGAGAAAAAGACTACAATAACTTCAGAAGGGACCTGAACAATGTCTTAATGTGTAAAACTTTTCAAATTAGCACCAAACTACTGAATGCAGAATTAAGAAATACATTGTGTTTGTGAATCATCTGAATGATGTACACTCACATGAAGACTGTACTCATATTAGTTTTCTATAAAAAGTCTTTTAATTATAAAGGGTACAGATCATCCCCTCAATTTAGTCTGCTATGTTTAAATGACTTGACTCACAATGAGAATCCTCACACTCATTGGCTGCCACTTCTCTAGATATGCTAAGAGTGTAGGGTTAGTGATGCAAAGATCAAAACCTACTGGCAAAGAAACCAGAAGAGAAAAAGACAGACAAAGATAATTACTGTGAACATCCGTACAGTACATACATGTTGAAAAGATCTGATGACAGAGAAAATCCTGAGCAGTGATGCTTTTGGACAATATGCTAAGAATTCAAACATATTCAAGAGATGATCATGCTGATCCACATTGATAAATGGCAGTACTGCATCTAACAACACTGTGGTATTAGTACTTTAAGTACATAAAGAACAGTGATTCTAAAGCTGGCTAGAGAACTACTGAACGCACTTATAAACTGCGCTCAGATTTGTCAAAATCCTTTGCGTCTGCCATTAAAAGATTTTTCATGTTCCATTAAATTCTTAAATCTTTCAGGAATTCTGAAGAATTAATGGAAATGACTGGAAAACAATTCTTATTGCATTTGCACCCCCTTAGCGACCTGTTGTATTATAAGACAATTGCAGTATTCTGAAAACTAAACGGGTATAACAAATCAAAAATAAATTACATTATATAATTCTGGCCTGAAAAAAGGTTATTGCCTAATTGTTTATTGCACTGCACAAACCATATCTAAGTAATAACTATCTTGCAAATCTTGTAAAATAAATAAATAAACAAATATTTACATTGCAATGTAATCCCAGAAAAGTGAATTTACACATATTTTTTAATCACTGGAAGCAATGAATCAGACACTTAAAAGTTGAAAGTTTACAGAACCAACCAGATTTTTTTTTAAACAAAGGGGTGATTTCATATTAAAGGGATAGTTCATCCAAAAATGAAAATTTGATGTTTATCTGCTTACCCCCAGGGCATCCAAGATGTAGGTGACTGTTTCTTCAGTAGAGGACATTTGATGATTTTTAACTCCGAGGTGTGTACGCGCTCTGGTGTAGTTTACGCAAGCACCGGAAGTGATCTCTCGCGCTTATACGTCACTCATTGTTTACACAGTGCACAAACATTGTAGGTACGATGGCTAATCAAAATGGTACTTACTTGCACTTATCCGGATTGTTGAAACCGACTTAAAACTAAAAGATTACGTTCTCTCGCGCGAACTCATTCGGGAGTTATGACTTTCCACGTATTCCCAACTTCTGAGCCTGCTCGCCTGCTCTTCGGCTGGATATCAACACACCCTTTAATGTAAACTACGCCAGAGTGCGTACACACCTCACGCACCAGATGCCGTGTGCGCGTCCAAAGACAGTTGGACATAGTGGTGTATTAGAGGTAAAAAATTATATAAACACCGTTCGGTTTCTCGCACAAATCGATCGTTTCGTGTCTTAGGACATCAAAGTGTCGTCACGAGCTGCAGGGTTTAATTTGGATTTGTCTGTGTGTGTTCTCTTCAGGAACTAGAGATGACGTACGAAAAACAGCTAGGGGAACGCCGTTCAGCGTGACAGGCTCTGAATTTCTTGTGTAATCAGACCAATAGATGGGCGAGACGTCGCGGCGGGTGACGTAATGACCAGGAGGTTATAAAAGCACGTGCGGTGAGACCAGCCTCAGCTTTTTGTCATTCAGCAAACGCTCTGTGTGTGTGTCAGTCTGATATCTGTCTGTGAGTCATATTTGGTGTTGTCTGTCCCATAGGGCTAGAAGATAATTATGTCTAAAGCACATGACAAGTCAAATCATTTGAGTAGGGGCGAAGGCAGCCAGTGTTTCAAACTGTGTGTTCCTCCCTGCCCGTGTTTCATTACGGGTGCGGACAAACACAGTTTGTGCGTTGTCTGCCTGGGAACAGAGCATGCTGAGTCAGCTCTTGAGAGAGCTGACTGCCAGCATTGCGAGCGTCTTCCGATGCATGTTCTCCGCTCCCAGAAGGCACTCTTTGCTGAGGGTGCCTTCGCAAGCGTTCCCCGCGGCGCTGGTCCCGCTTCCGTCGAGGCGGAGCGGCATCTGCATTCGTGGGGTTCGCAATTGGATTTGGCTGAGGGAATGGAGACGGGCGAGTCCCTGTCTTCTTCCTCACCCGCCAGATCCAGCGCTCGCTCACCAGGATCGGAAGCCCGTTCTGCGGTTACTTCCCCACGGGGAGCGAGCTCGGCGCTCCGCCTCTCTTCCTAGGAGGAGGTTGATGTGGTGGGCGTCGACAAGGATTCGCCCCCTCAATCGCCCCAGTATGAGGAGCTTTTGGAGGTGGTAACTCGTGACGTGGCCAAATTAAATATCGAGCGGCCCGCCGAGAAAATGGTTGAGTGCGCAGAAAAGCAAGTTGGGCCATGAGCGGTTTTTGCGAGTAAGCCACAACCTCGCGCCGGGAGCCTGCATTTTTTCTCGACCTCCAAACCGAGGTGTCAGAGCGTCGTGGGGAAGCCATTCTCGGCCAGCCTCTTCGTTACCGCCTCCGTCTTATGTGCGAAGGGCGGGGATGAAAAGAGCGAGGTTATAAGCGATGCCGCCGGGTTAGACGCCGGCGCTTGCGAGCTTCTGTCCTCCCGGCGTGGCATCGTCTTTTAAAGGCTCCGGCATTCACTCCAAGCCGCTGGCACAACCTCAGCGCTGGTGGGCCCAGGGTACGCGCAGCGCGAGGTCAGGCGGCGTGTCTGCCAAACCTGGCGGTGTTACAGGCGTACCAAGCCGACCTACTGAAAGAGCTAGATGAGGGTGAGCAAGTAAAGTCTGAGGATATTACAGAGCTCAGGAGAACCGCTGATTTGTCTCTCCACGCCACCAAGGAGACCGACTGTGCCATTGGCAGGTCTATGGCAGCTATGTTGGCAGCAGAGAGGCATCTATGGCTGACCCTGTCAGATATGAAAGAGAGAGACAGGGTCTGCCTAATGGACGCCCCGCTCGCACCTTCTGGCCTGTTTGGCGACGCCGTCAATTCAGTCGTCGACAGGCACCAGGAGGCTCGTAAGCAGGCGGCGGCGTCCCAGCGGTTTCTCCCTCGCCGCTCTCTAGCTCCAGGGGCTGCTGGGCGAGAGCAGCCCCCTCCGGGTACCAGCTCCAAACACAGGGGCGCGCAAAAACAGAGCATGGCCTCGCGTGCTCCCCCGTGTCGACACACGAGGGCGAGGCGACGCTCGAGGTCAGGGGCCTCTAAGGCTAAGCCGGATCTTCAGACCGTACTTAAGTCTAGGAGGTCCTAGGCCAAAAAGTCCTGACGCCACTGGCACAGGACTCATGAGGGCAGTCCCCTCTGTGGTGCAGCGGGTTACACCGCATTACAAGGTGTCCGTCTCGCCTCAGCGTCCTCAGGAGATCGGTCTGCTAACCCTACCGGAGTTACAGGCCGCAGCGGTCTCCCGCGAGCGCCACTCTCAGACACCGCCCGCCAACGTAGCGGTGCTAAGAGGCTCGCAACCTCCACAGAGGTCTCTAGAGCAGCAGGTTTGGTTGTTCCCTGCCGGTTCACCGTTACAGGGCACCGAGCCGGCTGCTCGTATTGCATCAGAGATCAGTCTCGAGAGACTGATTTCCTTAGTAGACTTTTTTGGCAGCGTGGAAACTACTGCCAAACATGTCTCAATGGGTCCTGCACACTGTAAAAACAAGCTACTGAATCAGTTCGGCTCTCCTCCGCCTCGTTTCAACGGGGTCATCCCCACACTGGTGGGCCCCGAGCAGGCTTTGGTCATGGAACAGGAAGTACTGACTCTTTTTAGGAAGGAGGCCATTGAGCTGGTCCCTCCTCATGTGAGGCAGTCCAGGTTCTACAGCCGGTACTTCATAGTTCAGAAGAAGCATGGGGGGGTTGCGTCCCATTTTAGATCTACGTCATATGAACCGCTCAGTCATGCGACTAAAGTTCAGGATGCTCACACTCAAACAAATCGTGTCTCAGATCAGGTCCGAGGACTGGTTTTTCACGATCGATCTAAAGGAACATATTACATGTATCCTCCTTCCAGCACCAGGGGGGGGGCGAGTTTTCCTGAGGTTTTGCTTTCGGGGGCAAAGCGTACCAATGTCGTGTTCTTCCTTTCAGCCTTGCACTCTCACCCCGCACTTTCACAAAGTGTGTGGATGCAGCCCTTGCTCCGTTGCGACTCCAGGGCATCCGCATACTGAATTATATCGACGATTGGTTGATGTTAGCTCAATCAGAGCAGATGGTGGTTAGACATCGAGATGTCGTTCTCGCCCACATGAGAGAGCTGGGGTTAAGACTAAACGCCAAGAAAAGTGTGCTTTCTCCATTACTGAGAACCACTTATCTGGGCGTGGTGTGGTATTCGACCACGATGCAGGCACGTATGTCTTTTGCTCGGATCGAGTCGATCCTCACCGCAGTTGCGAGAGTCAGAGAAGGCCGGTCACTCAATGTCAAGCAGTTCCAGACTGCTTGGGCTCATGTCAGCTGCGTCCAACGTGATAACGCTTGGCCTGCTGTACATGAGACCCCTACAGTGGTGGCTCAAGACCAGGGGGTTCTCCCCGAGGGGAAACCCGCTTCGCATGTTCAAGGTCACGCGGCGATGCCTACGTGCCTTGGACATGTGGAGGAAACCGTGGTTCTTGGCTCAGGGCCCGGTGCTGGGAGCTCCTTGTCGCCGCGTAACGCTAGCGACAAACGTGTCCCTCACCGGTTGGGGAGCGGTCAAGAGTGGCCACCCTGCCCGCGGTCTGTGAAGTGGTCACCATCTGACTTGGCATATCAACGGCATGGAGATGGGCCGTGCGCATGCATGAGATATTTCCTCCCGGACCTGAGGAGGGCAGCCATGTGTTGGTGCGAAACGACAAACCAGAATGTGTCTCTTTTATATCAAACCACCAAGAGGTCTGCGTCACGCCGGTGTCAAACTAGCCGTACAAGATTCATTGTGTGGGTCCAGGGCAGACTTCTGCTGGCGCAGTTTTCATCCCCGGGCATCTCAATGGATTGCGGACATCTGTCGAGCAAGGGAGAGGCCGGGGAATGGATGATCTCACCCCGGGTGTGAATGAGCAGCATAGGGAGAGCTTAGGCCAAGCCAGGGATTTGTTTTGCGACTCGACACGACAGCTCACGATCCCTCTGGTTCTCTCTGAGTCATCCTCTGGGGTTGGATGCCATGGTACAGACGTGGCCGACGCTTCGTCTGTACGCATTTCCTCCAATTTTTCTGCTCCCGGGAGTGCTGGAGAGAGTGCGCCGGGATGGGGTCCGTCTACTGCTAGTAGCCCCGTTCTGGCCGGGCCGAGTATGGTTCTCGGACCTGATTTCTCTCCTCAACGGCGCTCCGTGGGAGATTCCCGTCAGGAGAGATCTCCTCTCACAGGCGGAGGGGATGATCATCCACCCCCGCCCGGAGCTATGGAAGTTATGAGTGTGGCCCCTGAGGGGGCACAACTAATAGCTTCTGGTCTCTCAACTGAGGTTTTTGAGACTATACTCCAGTCCAGAGCTACCGACACTATGGAAACAGTACGCCTTAAAGTGGAAGCTTTTCACTTCATGGTGCGGAGACCGCCAGCTCGACCCAGCTAACTGCCCAGTTGGTACAGTGCTGGAGTTCCTTTGAAGGCCCGCTTCCTCTGCCGGGTGACCAATATCACCTGAAGGTCACGGTGGCGGCTATTGTGCACCTACACGCCATTTGGGTGGCCAGAAGTGGGTAGGCAACCACTGGTGAACGTTTCCCTACGCGGCGGTAATGCGCTGAGGCTGACGGAGCAGGGACGATCTCTGTGTCCCACGGGGATTTGGCGGTGGTGCTGAGCCTCTCGGTAGCCCCTCGAGCTATCGAGGAAGATTACGGATCGCTCTAACGATTATTAAAAAAAAAAAAAACAAAAAAAAAACTAACTTCATTTGGCGATTTCTCCCCGGAGTTGGGGATCTGCAGGCCCTTTCTGTGGCCCCTTCCTACCTAGACTTTGCGTCCGGCTTGGCCAATGCTTTTCTCTACCCTCGAGCGGGTTATGTACCTAAAGTTCCCTCCTCATCACCACGGCCTGTCGTACTGCAAGCCTTCTGTCCTCCTCCCTTAGGGGATCTAAGACAGCAGAGGCTAAACTGCATGTGTCCAGTGCGGGCACTGGATGCTTACGTCCACAGATCTGCCCTGTGGAGGAGGGCGGACCAGTTGCTTGTTTGTTACGGTTCCCCTAAGAGAGGTCTTCCAGCTACGAAACAGACACTCAGTCGGTGGATAGTGGATGCCATTTCCAGCGGGTATGAGTCCTCTGATCTTCCCTCACCGTTAGGGGTCAAGGATCACTCAACACGTAGTGTGGCAGCCTCTAAGGCTTTTTTAGAGGGTGTTCCGATGCAGGACATCTGCAACGCGGCGGGTTGGTCCACGCCCTTACCTTTGTTAGGTTTTATGGTCTACACTTGCGAGCCACTCCTGGCTCTTCTGTTCTCTCGCCGTAGCTGTGCAGTCTTCCACACTCGGCAGAGACTTAGAAGTCTGGCGGCGTGGGCATTCTCGTTCCCCTAGCGTTTCTCGACGCAGCTCGAGTTCCTGAAGAGGAAGTCTCAAGTTACGTATGCAACCCTGGTTCCTCGAGGGAACAAGAAGCTGCGTACTCCCCCCCCCCGGGCCCAATCCTTCGGCGTCCTGCCAGCGCTTGTTCCTCATTGAGGACCTGGGTACACCGCACGTGTCTGATATGGAGTAAGCGGAACTGGAAAGTGGGACGTCAACCGCCGTGACGTCTCGCCAGCGTCTGGTGCTGATCACAAAGAGATCGAGCAGCAAAATAAACGGTCATGAAGATAGGGCTACATAGTAACAGGAGCCGTTTTTTACTCTCATAAGATTTTGTGTACAGTACAGCTTCTACGACTGATAGACTGCACGCGCTTGGCCGTTAAATAATCATCAAAGTGTTCTACTGAAGCAGGCACAAGAACCTACATCTTGGATGCCCTGGGGTAAGCAGATAAACACCAAATTTCCATTTGGATTGACACATCCTGAATCACTTATGTGATTGGTACATAAACATCTGATTTTTAGACAAAGACAAAAATCGTAGTGAATGCCAATGGTTAAGGAACAGGAGAAAGGGAGAGCTAGCATGTGAGGAGGGGGTTAGGGTATGTTAACAAGAACAGAAAAAGCGGAGGACAGCCAAGGAGTGTAAGAAGACGTGAGATTAATCAATATGAACTACTGGAGATAACAATTGTACAACGAGGTGCACAATAGGGGAGAATGCAGACATTGCCCCACTAAAGACAATAAGACACAGCAAAAGAAGGCCTAGATGTCTATAACCAAAATCCCAAAAAGTACCAAAAATACGGGAACTTGCCTCATTAGACTAAATAAGGGGGGCAGGGAAACATATATCAGCCTGCAGAAAGACTTTGTGCTCTGTGGCTAATCTCTCAGACAGACAGACGCTGTCACCTCAGTGTTCAGGATTACTCTGTCGCCACAGTTGCTCAGGCCTTCAGTGGAGAAAACAGGCCTGTGCAAGAGTGACATTTAGATCCAGGTTTTCTCCTCTGCTCTGTCTCCTCCTGGCCGTGATGCTGACATTTAATTAGGAGTAGAATGAAGACAGTACTCCAGATTGAGCTTGTACTGACTCTGACCTTTTCAGCCCCTTTGCTCTGATCTGTCATTATAATACCAGGCCACAGAAAAACACTCTCATGATAAGAATACCAAATCGCTAGCCTTACTGCTGGGAGCAGCTCAATTTAACGCCAGAACATTAAATCTGCATCCATCGAGTGTCTTTCGCCATACACTCAATCATTCAATGCATATCGCTCACTTTGACTCGTTCTTGTCCATCTGTTACAGTCCCTTTACATCTCAAACACATAAATGTTGACCATGACCTAACAAACACATTAGTCCGTCTTCTTCTGTTTCTTACATTATTAAATATAGGCAAAGGAATTTATGTTTTTACTGGTTAATGTAAAACATTCCCATCTATTTACTAAATATACAAAAAAAATACTAAATGTGCAATTCATAGAGTTCAGTGACATGAATGCATATCTGCTGTGATGGGCATGGGCAAGAAAAAAGTGTTTTCTAGAGGGCCTAATGTCATAAATGTCAGAGTGATACTTTCCCGATATGATAATGAAAAAAATTTATAAAATTTGCAGCGCAATTCGCATGAGCTCGCATTTCCTGTCTTCCACATTCATATGGGTTTGAATGAAAGTCAGTGGAACCGAAAGTGCAGTGTTGCTGTCCCTTTATTAATATCTGAAAAACTGTTGTTCGCAAAATCAAAGTTGTGGTGCAACCAACATGCAGTAAACAAAAATAAAACAGGAAATTACATCATAAAAAGACCCATGAAGACCCTCATGATGGTGTGTCAAAGTTAGTAAATCTCATAAAATATAAGCAATACCAGATTATTGCATTTTACTTGGTTACACAACATTTCATTTTTAGAGCAATTTAATAAAATTTTTCATGGAAATGGTCATCAAGCAGATTTCCCTTCTGTCTGTCACAGAGGAATAGGGTTCCCTTTCAGTCGGTCACTCTCGACGTCACGTCGGATGACCGATGAATTGGGATCTCGCTTAGAGAGACCAATCTACTTCGAGTGTAAACTAAACGAGCCAATGCACATTGGCATGCGATTATTGCATCCAGCTGCCGCTGATCACAGCGTGAGTATAAGTAGGCAGCAGATGCAGCGCATATTCAACTTTTCGCTTCGGAGCCGAGTGGTTCTATCGTTCTGCTCCTGACCTTCTGCTAAGAGAAAGCTACAGTCAAGCACGCTCTTCGTGGGCTCTCGTGCTGGTGGTACGGCGCTTCAGCGGCGGTGGTTTCCCGTGTTGAGTGGGTTGCACACATCAGTCTGCACTACCTGTGTTTTTGCGACGGCCCCCCCTGTGCCTTCAGCACACTAAAAGAGTCAATTTCCATCAAAGACTTCAACGTGGTCACGTCTTTTTTAAAGACGCGTCTTTTCAAAGATGTCTTACCATCTATGTGTTTCTGGCTGTCCCTGTCGCCGTTCCTTTTTTTTTTCCAAAGTTTCGAGGCAGCCCTTGTTTCCCATGCAGATCGGCATTTTTCGCATTCGCAACTACTTGACGATTGGCTATACTTCGATCGGTCTTCAGGATCATTTTTGTGGCGACACAGGTATTTGTTCCTTCACATCACACCCGCAGCCCTGTTGGCCTTCGGGTCACTGGGAAAAGACAAACTCTCCACCACGCAGAGAATCTCTTTTCTCGTATGGAGTTTTGGACGGTCTACAGACAGCAACGCCTCAAGCAGAACGTGCCTCAGTCGGATGTTTGAACTCTCAATACATTCCCAAATAGCCAGGATGGCGGTCCCACTGAAACGTTTTTTTCATAGGCTCATGGTCATATGGCGCTCTTGGCGGCAGTCACGCCGCTGGGGGCTTATCATTGAGTGCCGTCCTGCGTGGGCGTGGCAACGCGGCACTTCGGGGTCCATAGTTCACCGGCCTGCCTCCAAACCTTTGTCAAACCTTGGTTTCCCGTGCCGTAGTGCCCTAGAGCAGCCTCCAGGCCTGCTGTTGTTTGCAACGATGCCTCAACCCCGGGCTGTGGGACACGACACTGCTTGCAGTGTCAAGGGGTTTGGACAGGGCCCCAACTGGCCTCGGTTACTGGCAGTGCACCTTGCCCTGACCTCTCACGGGCCTATTTTTTTACATTACAGGCAACGCTGTACGAGTCCCGCATTGTCACACAGGTGCCCGTTGCTTACATCACCCCGCCGGTGTCTTCGTTCCCGTCATTCCAACTCTGCCCCCCACCTCCTCGTCTTGTTCGTTCGTGCTGTTCACCGTTCCTGCTTCCTCAACTGGGCAGCCGACTATCTGTCTCGAGCTGCGTTCCCCAGAGAATGGCGACTCCATCCCCAGACGATCCAGCTGATTTGGAGACATTTCAGAGCCGCTCAGGTAGACCTGTTCGCCTCTCCAGAAACCTCTCACTGCCAGATGTTCTTCTCCCTGACCGAGGGAACACTTGGCATGGATGCACTGGCACACAGCTGGCCGCTGGGCCTTCGCAAATATGCGTTTCCCCCTAGTGAGCCTTCTTGCACAGATGCTGTTCCCGGAACAGATGCTCCTCGCGACAGCCCCTCCTTCGCCGATTCCTCTGAGGAAGGATTTACGGACTCAGAGACAGCACAATTCGCTGGGGAAGCATGACCTGGTCGTCAGGGTTCCTTAAGGGGGCGAGAAGGCTAAATCCTCCACGGCCCCCCTCTTTACCCTCTTGGGACCTGACTCTAGTGCACACGGCACTACAACAGGGCCCATTTGACCCAGACGGTTGAGCTTTCCTTTCGATGAAGACTTTGCTCCTACTTGCATTGGCCTCCATCAAGAGGGTAAGGGACCTGCACGCATTTTCGGTCAACGATTCATGCCTAGAGTTCGCCGCTGACTCCCAGTTTAACCCTGAGCCCCGCCGGTAGTGCCAAAGTTCCCGCTACGCCCTTTCAGGGATCATGTTTTGAACCCTCCAAGCAATGCCCCCCCTCGGAGGGAGGCAGACCCAGCCCTAGTTTTGCTTTGTCCCGTCCGAGCCTTGAGATGGTATGTAGACTGGACACAATGCTTTAGGACCTCAGACCAGCTCTTTTTCTGTCACGGAGGCCGGCAGAAGGGGAATGCTGTCTCTAAGCAGAGTATGGCCCACTGGATAGTGGATGCATCACCCTGGCTTTTCAGGCACAGGGTGTGCCCTGCCTGCTCAGTTTGCGAGCTCACTCTACTAAAAGTGTTGCATCCTCCTGGGCGCTGGCTCGTGGCGCCTCGCTGGCGGATATCTGTAGAGCTGCGGGCTGGGCGACCCCTAACACGTTTGCTAGATTCTATAGCCTTCGTGTGGAGCCGGTATCCTCCTGTGTTCTCACCTCAAACGGGTAGAAGCACTGAATGGCCCCGGCTTCGGGTCCGCTTGCTAAAACTGCTCCAGAGAGTCCGTATAGTAGACCATGTTGAGCTCCTCCATCCCCTCGGCAACCAGACATGGCGGAATGTCCGGCGCCAGGCCCTCACTCTATGAATCCTTGAGAACAGGTAGAGGGCTGGGTTCCATATGTAGAAACCTAAGTGGATCCCATATGTATAAAGTCCACGGTATAGCCTCGAGCCCGTGTTTCCCCGGCAGACTTCTGCCATTCCAAGAGGGTTACAATCACCTCCATTCTTCCATATGCACCTAAGGAATGTTCATATGTGTATTTGCTTCCGAAACCTCCTTCGGGAAGGATGGAGCTTCCGCAACGTTCCGATTCCAAGTGGAAAGGGTACGTTTTCCCAGTATTATCCAGTCTTACTGATTAGGTAGTGCTATAGCAGCAGTAGTTGGTCCTCTTGTGCAAGCCCTGGCCTCCGCCAAAAAGTAGGGGCGCAGGT
Source organism: Sinocyclocheilus anophthalmus (assembly GCA_018155175.1). Classification (NCBI taxonomy): domain Eukaryota; kingdom Metazoa; phylum Chordata; class Actinopteri; order Cypriniformes; family Cyprinidae; genus Sinocyclocheilus; species Sinocyclocheilus anophthalmus. The sequence goes on from JADLZN010001270.1 coordinate 25,647, forward strand.
GGCATCCACAGGACACTGGAAGGGGCAGTACCTGTGGCCCTTTGGTAGGGATCCCAATTCGTCGGTCATCCGACGTGAAGTCGAGAGTGACTGACTGAAAGGGAACATCTCGGTTACGTATGGTAACCCTCGTTCCCTGAAGGAGGAAACGGAGACGTCACGTACCGCCGCCACAGCTCCTGTACCACCGCTGAGTGGCCGGGTCACCGGCTCGGCTCCTCAGCGAAAACCTGAATATGCGCTGCATCTGCTGCCTACTTATACTCACGCTGTGATCAGCGGCAGCTGGATGCAATAATCGCATGCCAATGTGCATTGGCTCTAGGTTACACGCTATTAATTGGTCTCGCACACCAATTCATCGGTCATCCGACGTGACGTCTCCGTTCCCTACTTCAGGGAACGAGGGTTACCATACGTAACCGAGACGTTACACTTCAGAGGAATAAGGCAACAAATGGCTTTTTTCTTACCCATATTTCGTAATGTTTTAGGCACCACGCAATTGCTTGGGCCCCCGCAGTCCAAGGAGGCCCCCATGGGATGCGGTTTCTACCGAAGGTGGCCCTATGCCCATATTTACATTGAGATTTAATGTAAGATTATGTAAGATCTTTTCTTCCATATTGTGACATACAACTGAAAAAATAATAATAATTATGTATGTTATAAAATGACTGGAAAACAATTATTATTGCATTTGCACCCCCTTAGCGACCTGTTGTATTATAAGACAATTTCAGAATTCTGAAAACTAAACAGGTATAACAAATCAAAAATAAATTACATTATATAATTCTGGCCTGAAAAAAGGGTTATTGCCTAATTGTTTATTGCACTGCACAAACCATATCTAAGTAATAGCTCTCTTGCAAATCATGTAAAATAAATAAATAAACAAATATTTACATTGCAAAGTGGCATGTAATCCCAGAAAAATGAATTTACACATATTTTTTTAATCACTGGAAACAATGAATCAGACACTCAAAAGTTGAAAGTTTACAGAACCAACCAGATTTTTTTTTTAAACAAAGGGGTGATTTCATATTAATTCACTTTATGTGATTGGTACATAAACATATGATTTTTAGACAATTTTAATGTCATAAAAGAGTAATTTCATTAAATTTTTCATGGAAATGGTCATCAAGCAGATTTTCCCTCTGTCTGTCACAGAGGAACAGGGTTACACTTCAGAGGAATAAGGCCACAAATGGCTTTTTTCTTACCCATATTTTGTAGTGTTTTAGGCACCACGCAATTGCTTGGGGCCCCGCAGTCCAAGGAGGCTGCCATGGGATGTGGTTTCTACCGAAGGTGGCCCTATGCCCATATTTACATTGAGATTTAATGTAACATTATGTAAGATCTTTTCTTCCATATTGTGACATACAACAGAAAAAAAATTATAATTATCCAAAAAATCTCAAAAAAAAATTGTTTGACACCAGACTGGTTCTAAAACCATTGGACATTGATTGGATGGAGGCAGATCTTAATGCAATCTTGAAAAATTCAAGTCCTGCATGCACTACCAGAAAGTCACTTCACCAGAGGATCCAGTAATATTTTGATTAGAAATTACAAACTTTTTAATATACTAATGACTTTACAACAAAAAATAATATTGGGTATGTTTTTACAGGGAAATACTATTTCATTTTTTTTTACTTGAAAATTTCACATTTAATTCAATGTGTTACTTGCCCCATTTCGTAGAAATAAAGGTGCGGTAGCGTTTATGGAAAATGCTGTTATATCGAAATCCCCCAAACAAACACAGCCTACTCAAAGATCACACCCCTTGTCCTTGATGCCTCCAGCCCACAAATGTCACGTAACTCTAGACACCCCAGGCAACGATAAAAGTCATTTCACAAGACCCAAAAAGAATTTCTGACATTCATTCCGCACCCTCTGCGTTCCAAACCTGTAAGACCTTCGTTCATCTTCGAAAAATAAATTAAGATATTTTTGATGAAATCCAAGAGCTTTCTGACCCTGCATAGACAGCAACATAACTACTCTTTCTGGCTCAGAAACATAAGGACATTTGTACAATTAGTCCCATGTGACAATACTTTTTGTGTCAAAAACATAGAAATTACTTTATTCAGCAATTTCTTCTCTTCCTTGTCAGTTTTCTACATATATTCTGATTTAAATAAGTAAGGCTGGGCAAAAAAAATTTGCAAGTCATCCTCTCTGTCAAAATCTTCGGCATCCTTATGACTACAATGCGTAGCACATTCTGGGTTCTATGGTCCCAAACGCTGTCTCTGTCCGCAGTCACATGCATACGTCATGGTACTCGCTCTCATGAACCGTGTTTTTGACTGGACCCGGGAAGAGATAATTGTTGAATAGTCTTATTTTATTCCTTTATCACAAAAGTATTCTCATAGCTTTATAAAATTAAGATTTAACCACTGATGTCACATGGACTTTTATATTTCCTTATACATTTCCTTTTCCTTGAACTTGTCAGTTGCGTTGCTGTGCCCTCTTGGATTTCATCAAAAATATCTTAATTTGTGTTCCTACGATGAATGAAGGTCTTATGGGTTTGGAACGACGTGAGGGTGATTAATTAATGACAGAATTTCTTTTTTGGGTGAACTATCCCTTTAAGGGGTTATAGCAATCACTAAAAGAATAATCAAAAGACAAAAACATTATATTCGGAGTATGCTATCTCACTTTTAAGATACACTTTGGGAGCAAATGCTTGAAACAGATGGTGGAGAAGGTTTAGACATTCCAGGCTTATAAGACATGGTAATGAATGTCTCTTTATCATATCTAAAGTGAAGGAAAATAATAATGCAAATGAACAAATAAGTGAAGAGGACACATGAGTATTCAAGCAAAGCATATCTTAGTTCTGTGAAATGCAGCAAAACCCCTGTCACTCACATATTGAGAAGAAATTAAGCTTGGTGTATGTTTTCAGTCCTTCCCACTCTTTAAAGGTGACATATCATGAAAATCTGACTTTTCAGATTTTCTAAGTTCTATAATCCCGGTCCCCGGTTGCATCTACCAACCAGGAAACGTGAAATGATTAACCCAGTAACTTTTTTTTTGGGAAGCCTTTTTCTGCAAGCATCTGAGAAAACGAGTGCGTCTGATTTCGCTCCCGTGGTGACGTGGCAAAGGGATCTCATTATAATATTACCGCCCCTTAATCTGTAAGTTTACACCCACGGCGCCGTTATTGTGTTTTCGCAAACGACAACGGTGTACTAGTTCTAATGCCATGGCGAAAGTTTGAGCAAAACATGCTTATTATTCTGTCTTTGGACGAGCACAGAACACTGTTTAGAGTCCCAGCCTCAGAGGAGACAAGAGAGCAGTGGATTTATTTACTGTATATTGCTGCTGCCACACAGATCTAAATTAAACATGCTTTTTATTTCCAAGCTGTTTACCTTCACAGACATAACCGACTGTTTTTGTAACTCGTGTGTGTTTTTAAAGTAAACTTGTGTGTGAATGAGAACTTAGTTTAGTACTCACATGCTGTGACAGCAGCTTTCTGTACGTGTGCTTCGGATGTGTGCACTCAGAAAACCTTATATCTGAGGTTTAAACTCATATGGTTTAAAACATATGGTTTTTCAGCGTGATAAACATGCTAATCAGAACCAAAACAGATGTTTTTAGCAGGTACGAGCTGTAATGGGCAGCTCTATTCTGGAAAAGGGGGCGGGGAGTAGCAGCTCATTTGCATTTAAAGAGACATGCACGAAAACAGCCTGTTTCTGCTTCTTCTCAAAATAAGCATATTTCAAATGATATAATAAATGATTTGTGGAGTATTTTGAGCACATTCTGGGGACACCAGAGACTTACAGGTATATTACATATTGTAAAAAGGGGCATAATATGTCACCTTTAAAAGTCTCTCCATGCTGAAAACTTCTCATTTCATTAATGTGGGTCCCGACCCCTCTGCCTGATCATAACTTACCTTTTCCCTTGTAGCGTCTGGACCAATAAAACACACAATATATATTTTGTTAGCTTTATTTAACAAATACTCTGTAACACCCCCGGAAGCTGAACAGGCCCCTGGTTCCATAAAAATGCTGACACCCGATACATTTACGACCTCATGGAATGTGACCAGGGAAAATGTCCCATAATCAAGAGGCAAATGCGAGTAGAATTGACTTGTTTTTTTTTTTTCTCTAATTAATTCATAGGAACACCTTTCTTTGAATGAACAGTGTATCCTTCAGGTCCTTGGGTACTTTTTTTGCCTTTGATATTTTTAGACTATTTTAGTATGCTTGTGAGGTGACCCATTCCTGATCATCCCTTTTCACTATATGTAATCCTACCTTGTTTAGTATCTATGAATTCGCCTTCTTATGATCGAAAAAAAAGGTTGTATATTATATATTGGTACATAGGCATTATATATTAGGGCCCTGAGAATCGTTATTAATTTCGATTTAAGTCCATTTGCAATTTACCATGCTTAGAGACAAAGTTTCGTAAACCCTCCAGCAATTGCCACCTCCCGCTCTGAATTTCCATCTTTCTCATTGGACAAGCCTATCTTGAGAGGCGGGGATCTTCTCCGAACCTTAAAGGCCCTGCTCCAGGGACCCACCCAGTCGGTGGTTCTGTTAGTTTTCGATAAGACGCTCCAACGCTCCAGAACATCCTAAGCTCTTGCCAGGCTTCGGCCTTGACCTTTCCATTAACCAAGATTCTCTGACTCAAAACTGGTTCTTTTCATCGACCAACTTCTGCAAGGATCACTGGGACTTTCAGATTGCATCAAGCCTCTCTTTCAGACAGATGAGATATGCAAGTATCAAACTTAGCCTTATTAAATGATACATGAGGTATCACTTACACCTTTTTACAAAGGTGTGTTTTAACTAAGATTTGAATTGTACCGTAAGAAAGTTATTCCCTTAACCAGGAAATTAACGTTCTTATAATTGACAAGACAGTTGACCCTGAGAGGTCATCTAAATATCTACAGCGAATCTAAAATATTCATAATTAATTATAACTAGTTATGATTAATTATTCATATTTCCCATGAGCTGATTCGTTACATCCTCTTTTTCCTCTGCCATCTTTCTCTTTCTAAAGTCATTCTGTTAATGTCTATCTTGTGTACTGAGCTCTCTCTCCTCCCCCATCATAAGTGGACACTAGAACCCTGCATGGTACAGCACGGTACGGTACGGTTTGGTACGGTTCACTTTTGGGGGGTTTTCCACCGAGCTGATACTCAGACCCTAGCCCGGCCCCCCCCCCCCCCCCCCCCCCCCCCCCCCCCCCCCCCCCCTTGCCGACAGCTCTTCAGAATTCTTGGCCCGAGTCCAACCCGAGCCCGTCTTTTTTCCCCCCTTCTCCCAAAACAGCTTACTACTGTTTCAGCTATTAAAATAGTTCAGTTTAGCACAAAAAAAAAAATTTTTTTAGTTCAGTTGTGTATGTAATGGTAAAGTGATTATATTTTGTTTACTTTTTTTTATTAAGTTAATTTAAAAAAACGTTTGGAGAATTTTTTGTTCGTTAAATAAGTTTTTGTTTTTTAAAATAACAACCAAGAGGCCAGCGACAGACAGAAAATTTAGCCTTCTCAAATCGTGATCACGACTTGCCTAAATTAAAATCTATATATAAAACAGTTCAAATATATCACAATGTTAGTTTAAATGTTTAACCTATATAAATGTGCGCTGTTAGGTAACAATTACAACTACTCACGTTACTGTAATTAAGTAGTTTTTACTTGTACTTTTTTGAGTATAATTTTAAAGCTGTAGTTTTACTTGTACTTAAGTACAAATTAAGCAAAATAGGCTAATCTACTTCGTTACTTTTAAATCATAGTCCGTTACTGAGTACGCCCACAATTTGAATTGATATTAAAACCTTTGACGGCACTTCAGTAGCCAAAGATATCCGACCGTAAAGGGACCAATAAAAGCCCTGATATCTGAAACGGGAAAAGCCACCGCTGCAGCAGGTTTAAAGAGCTGACATACCTGAGGGAGCGTCATCAATAATTTACAACCATTTGCATCCTTACCTATGTGGGCTCTGTGCGTATATGTCACAATAAATGAGTGAACTAAATGAGCCTGAGTCCAACAGGAGCCCCGATCCGTAACAAAAAAAAAAAAAAAGGCCCAAGCCCGGCAGAATGGACGCAGCGGACCTTTCAGACCTCTAGTGGACCGCCCCTCTTACTGCTTGATTTACCCAAGTTTTTGTTGGTGTTCAGCTCCGATCCACTTTTCAACAGCGTTTTTTTTTTTTATTGCTTTAACTGTGAAATTTCTGAGTGAAAATTGTTTCAATGTTTGTCAAGTCATTCAGTCAGTCACCTTTATTTATCTATCGCTTTTTTTAACAATACAGAGTGTGACAAGCAACGAACAGCATAATTAGAAATATGTCAATAATGGCAAATGACATATTAAACACCCATTTTTCCGTTTAAAGGCAGTTCATCATTGAATTCAGTGATGTCGTCATCCAGCTTAGTTCAGTTTAAATAATATATTTGCAATTATGTCAACGATAAAGCTGGAAATTTAGTGTCCCCAACTAAGCAAGCCAGAGACACCGAAACTCTTATCGGTGACAGAATGGAGAAAAAACCCTTGGGAGACCCAGCCCTCAGTCGGGGGCCTTCTCCCTCTACAATCGGAACCTCAGGTACCGAAAAAATCAATATAAGACGTATTAAAACAGACGATGAATAATATTAACATCAATTATTATATGATGCAATCAAACTATAGCAAAATGTGGTAGTTCTGTATGTTGTTTCATGGTTGGCATCATCTGAGGTCCTCTTGAGGGCTTGCATCATCTCCTCAATTGTTTTTCATTGCATGAATGGATGAATCGTTCAGAATAACATCTATAATATGTTTTATAAATAGATTACTCCATTTCAATGTTGACCATTAAGCTCAGATAAGAAGCGTTTTAACATTTATATATTATAATATATATATATTATAATATATATATATATATATCTATTATTTAGGAGATCCCAATATCAAAGAATCTCCTTCTCCGAGGTCATTAATTTTGACCAGATTAATTGTGATTTGAGCAGAGAAGAGGTCAACAGTTCTGATTTTAAAATGAGAAAATGCACTATTGAAACGATCGTGCTTTGCTGACTTACACACCATTACATCATCTATTTTCATAATTTGCTTCAGATGACAAGCAGTCGAGGTGAGTTGGGTTATACTGAGAATATCGTCTGCAAACAAAAGAAAGACTCAACTGAGCTTTACGCTTGCAAAAAAACACAATTGCTTGAGATCTTTCATCCCTTTTTGTTCAGCTGTGCCAAGGAGCACAACCCAGCCTCAGAAGACCGTTTCTGCAGTCAGAGAAAGACGTTCACTCAACATCTCAAAATAGCTGCTCCACACCCTAGGTTGCCCATCAGTCTTTAGAAATGTGACCCCAATACCAAGGACCAGGGAGACTCGACATAGTCTTGGCAGCCAAAAGTGCCCAGATGTCCCAGCGATATTGGGCAAGCATCCAAGCCATCTGAGTGGCCCCACATACTTCATGCCACCAGATAGAAAGGGAGGCTGAAAGAAAACAACTCCAAAATGGCAGCCGGAGCAAAGCAGGGAGAGTATAAGGGGACATGAACAGCTTGCAGGCAGAAGGTCAGCCACCCAGAGTTCAGAGAATAGAGAGCGGCTCAGAAAGGTGTACAGACGCTGACAGTGACTGGCTTTGACAGTCAGACATGGGGAAGAGGTCCAAAAGCGAGTGACAGAGGAGAGTTCCTGTGCGAGTGAAGTCGAGAGTCAGAGACGCTGCACATATGGAGAAGGGTGTCATAGTTCCTGTCTTTAGCTCTCAGAGGAGGCCATATGCCCCCACAGCAGGCCTGGACACCAACGGACTGCCATTATCTGCATAATTTAACAAGAAAGGCCCAGGACTGGAGAACATGGTAAATGAGGCATGTGTTCCTGGACAAATGAAAACGTGTGATTGAGAGGGCAATAAGGGCCCTGGCACTACACAGCAGAAACTTCTGCAATGTTGGAAATGTCTTCGTGTTTTGGACATCGAAACAATCCCTTCGCTAATTTTTGGGTGCCTGAAACCAGCTCCACATGGTCCTGTGGAGTGACAAATGTATTTTTAAAGGTATTAGTACAGTCTCTTAATTAATATAAGCTCATAAAACTGCAGTTATAATCATTATAATAGAAAATCTGTCAACAAAATGCTGAGTTGAAACACTATTAAGCTACTTTAACAGCTTGTTTACAGCAGTTAAGACTCACATATGCGAACATCCACACAAATAAGTAAACCTTGTGCTTATTAACTAAAAATGTTTCCTATTTTGTGAAATGTGTCACACTGCAGAACCTAATGAATGTACTTGGAAGTAGTTCCACAAAAATATGTATTAATACTAGGAGGTAAAATTGTCTTTAAAAAAAAAAGAAAGTCTGTTGGGATCCTGATTAGCAGCATTTTGATGATCCTTTGAGAGATTGTAATAATTGGTAACTTTTTCTTTCATGACCATAATCCGTGACGAAATGGGTAGTATAAATCTCATTGCTCCAAATAGTAATTAAACATCTAAAGTTTTCTTTATTTGTACGTTTTCTGAGAGGAGTAGCTTACCCTTTTCTCTGCTCTCTTCTCGCGCTGCCGCTGACTTCTGCCAGCGCGTGATCCCATACACATAGCCTATACACTGAATTGAATTACAGTATTTAAAGGGTTAGTTCACCCAAAAATGAAAATTAGCCCACAAAAATTAAAAATTACTCACCCTCAAGTCATCCTATGTGTACATGACTTTCTTCTTTCAGACAAATACAACCGGAGTTATATTTAAAAAATGTCCCCTTTGATCTTTTAAGCTGTTTAATGCCACTCAGTGGGTGTTGCTTGCATCAGTCCAAAAGGAGTTAAATAAAAAGTCATCCATAAACAAAGTGTCTCACATGGTTCCGGGGGGTGAACAAAGGCCTCCTGTAGCGAATCGGTGCATTTTTGTAAGAAAAATATCCATATTCAAAACATAATAATCACTTTACATGTAGCTTGCGCTCGCTGTTCTACACGGACGCATCTCCGGCTGAGACGTATGAGTTCGGTTTAAACTACTGTTGACCTCATTATCACTTGATTAAAATTGGATAATCTGTACCTATTTGATATAACAATACAAGATAGAAAATATATTCCATCAATTGTAATTAACAACAGGGTTCCGTAAAGGACTTCAGAGGGTTGGTGGTTTAATGAAACCCAAATATGTAATTTAATTATACAATTCAACTTTAATAAATCATTTTACAATAACACCGTCAAAATCATCTTTAGAAGGCTATATTTTAAAAAGGAACATTTAAAAGATGAAAAATAACAATTTGGGAGGATAAAACATTAATCAATACTTTATGCTATTGTTTGAATGTAATCACGTAATCTTAAAAAAAAACTGTAGGCTGATTGATATTTTAAAATGTATTTAACTAATTACAATTCTTGAATTTTTGGAATGATTACGTACTCCAGATTACATGTAATCATTTTCACCCAGCTCTGTAATACCCAATCGTTCTGCTACCATCTTAGTACCATTGACTTATCCCATATTATTACATGTACTGTGCACAGATTTGCAAAAAAGAGATTATTTAACTGAGCTGGATGATGACGTCACTGAATTCATTGATGAACTGCCTTTAACTGAAATTTTTGTGTTTACTATTGTCATTTTGCATTAGTGACACTATTTTCCTAATTAATGCTGTTCAGTTTCTTTGACAATCTGTATTGTTAAAAGCACTATAAAAATAAAGGTGACTTGACTTGACTTTGACTTGACTTCCACATAAACCTACAGCAGCACTTTTTTGTGAGACGATCTCAAATCATCTCGCACCTGGTTGTAGAACTAATCTGCAGTCTTTCTTTACTCTAGTCTAAATAAAAACAGACCGATAGCTTTGACGCAGCTCAAATGTTTTTTTCTTTCTTTAACTTAAGCTCTGGGCGTTTTTTGGAATTTTCGCCTAAATTTTTCATACTCAAATTCAAATGTTTGCCCTACACACATACAATGGAGGAAATTTTAAAAAAAATGGTTTCATTGTAAATAACTACAAAATATGAGTGGAATTCTTTATAAATGACATTATATACTTTTCAACTATTACTATAAACACAAAAAAAACATAGGCGCTTTTTGAGTTTTAATTGAATATTTTTTTTTGAGATTCTGTAATTCAGGTTCTGTTAGGCTCAACTCGCTGGAATTTACCTTGTTTGATGCCCCTACATGCCAAAAAGTACCAGAAAAAAGAATATTTCAAATAACAGCTTCTAAACAGGAGTTAGAACAGTATTTGTGAAGCGATCTAAAATGTCCAAATTTGCATCGAAATGTGTCATGGTGAGTTTTCCTTGCAAAAACAAGCTTTATAAAACACATTAAACCCACAATCCTATTTTACTCTGTGCCAAAAGCACTTTAATTGATTATTAATTGAATTATGTTTCATCTTTATGTTTTTCTAAGTAGTAATATACAAAATGGCACAAGCGAATTGGACCAAACTTGTCATATTGTGATTTCTACACTCAGTTTAATTCTTTCAGGATGCTCAAGACTGTCTACATTATAATATTTATATGGTCTATAACATCCTAAAATAGAACCTATATCCTCCAGCTTTATATCATTCCATTTATATGCATTCTGTCTTGGGATAGTGAGCCATCATCTCTGAACCCTCGCATCAGTTGATCACAGCTCGCATCTCTCTCATCCTGCATCCAGCTGTGCTTGCCTCCGTGGTCCAGAGCTGGGCTAATCCGCTAGCCGCTAGCTACATTCACAGCGTCAAACAAACATATGTTAGCTCATCTACACTCTGTAATAATCCATCTATATTTACTGTATATTTACTGTATACTTACTGAAATGCATAATGTACTCTCCTTTTCTGTCAGCAAACAGTGTATCAGCGTGCTAGTATAGCCAACACGTTTCATAACAAAGCCAAACACTCACAAACTCACAGAGAATAGCAGCTAAAGTCTCCCCAGACGCGCGTCCACTGCTCTCCAAGGCTCTCCACGGCGCGCTGACCGTTCTTCATTGTATATAACTTGTAATATGATAATCATAGACTGATATGATCCGGGTCGCGTTCGCTGCAACTCTTCCGTGTGGTCAAAAGCATTCAATATTCGCGTTTTGAACTACATTCTCCAGAGTGCACTGGCTGACCGAGCGGAAAGCGACCCCTCCTTTCTCTGCCCACTGTGCCGACGCGGCGGTGTCAGAGTTCACAGAATAAGTCTGTCATGGCCGATCTGAGTGATGTGTAATCTGACCAATCGCAGCCCAGAACTGGCCACAGATCTCTATAACATCAGAAGAGCTGAATATGCGGTGGCATGCCATGGAGAGCCTGTGATCCCCGACGCGCGCTGGATTCCGTTACCTGGGCAGAACGCAAATATCTCACCGATGGAAGCACACAGAAACGTGAAAATGGTCTTGTTTGAAAGAGGAGATCCTAATCTAAAAGATAACATAGAGTATATAGATATTTGTGTCTGTTTGTGGCTGACTGAAGCAGTGCTACGAGTAGAAATTTTACACAATAAAAAATTTCCGTTTTTTTTTGTTTTTTTTCCATCGCGATTCAATTGAAGATAATTCGATCTATGATTGTCACACAATAAAATAACCTACATCACGAAATTCCTGAGAATGAGAGCTTTCTTGTGATATATGACTTGACTTTATTGTAAAAAATATATCAAATGCACATTCTTCGTAAAAAAAGTTCGCAATGGCTAGGCGGAAAATCGTGTGTGGGACGAATACATTTCTAAGCTTAATTTTACTGCTTTATGAATATAAAAACCAAAAGAAATGGTATTCTTTGTAAAGAAGACACTCCAAGCTTTCAAATGAACCCATATATGGGCTGATACCATATAAGGAAGGCTATGCAAATGAAGCATACACATTTTTTACGGGATTTTGGACCCGTATCCGGGTCCGCATAGCCTAACTAGTTAAAACAACATTAATCTATTAAACTCGTAGATGCATCTAGAAGCCTGTGAAAAAAAACTCTGATTATGCAATGTTTTCAACTAGATACTTAAGAAATTACACACAAATCTGAGAAAAGCATCAAAGAGCACTATCAGCTACAAAAAAAACAAGAGTGCTATCATCACTCTTTTTTATCCTAAATCTCTATCATCGGCATTTGTATACCTGGCACATTTCACAAACACGCTACACTTTAGAACCCAATGTCTACAGAATTACAGGTACAAATATCAATTGATATTTAATGCAAAAAAAAACTTATTTTGATTACCAAGAATATAATATTTAGTAGTTTCCTACATATTACAAATTACTTTTTTAGCCTGTGTTAGGATTTATAATTAATAACCATTTATAGATAATAATAATAATCCTGTTGGAAGAACATTTAAAAACTTTTTGTTTGGACATTTTTTTAAAAACCTTCACGTCCCATTTTGCACCGTATTTATGGAAAGTCACACCTCCATCATCCTCTTTCATTAATTGTTTTCCATCACACTTGCTCTCTCTGTTCAACTTCAAACTTCCCTGCTCTCACTCTCTTTCTCTTCCTCTGCACATCCAAAATCATGGCACAAGATCTGACAAAAAGAAAAGCAACACCCTCATCATTAAGTTTATCAAAAAGCAGAGAGCTGCAGCTTTACTCGCTCTCTGGTGGGTTGATTCTCTGTGTAAAAGTTCCTCTCCCAAAACTCACTAAAGCAAAGGAAGGAATTAAAATGGCGGGGGAAAAATATTCCCAACTCTGTGCTGGAGACTGCCTTTTTCTGCTGTACATGAAAACACAAATTGCACACGCTCACCCCTTCTAGTGTAAATATACACACTCATTAAGAGAAGAGGGGGAACATAAAAAAGTTATGTGGTGGTGGGAGAACAGCAAAGAGACATCGACCCTCAGACTAATGAAAGCGAATGAGGGGAAAAAAAGATATACAATATACAGCTTTGCAAAGCTATATGAAGTCTTTTGGGGGTTCATATGAAAGAGAGTGAGACCTCAGATGGCGTTTTATGAGCTTGCTGGAATGGCTCTAATACAAACAGGAAAAATATGTTGAAGAGTATCTTGATTTTTCAGATGGGAATTTTTTGATTCCACCCAAATGCCTGTCCAACTGGAAATTAACCTCATCCTCCTCACAAAGTCCTCCATGAATGCTGTGTGCATGAAACCAAATACCAAAATGTGAGACTTTGGGGTTGTACAAGGTGTAAAATGGTACTAAGTAGTTGTGAAAATATTAAGTTTCAATAGCCGGCTGGATTTTAAAAAAGAACATTGATTTTATTCAGACTGAAGATATAGTTAAAAAGCAACAGCACATTAAGAAATGGACCTCATTTACTTTCTTAACACATGCTGATATGCATAATATTCAAGAGAAAATGCTTCACTTTACAATCGTTGAACATCCTTCCAAGAAGAAATACTCAAGCGAGATCACACTGAAGTAAAATGGGTTTGTAAACATCTTTTTATGCTAACTTTAAACACTACTGGCTTTAAATTGGGATTGTTAATTTAATGTTGAGTTAAACTAGAGCTGAACATTTAAAGGTGCAGTAGGAGATCTTGGAAAATGCTAACTTTAGCCTGATAGCACTGAAAGCGAACGTCCCACCTCCCTGCAATCGCCGTCCAGAGCCATGCCCCCTTAACGCATATACGCTCACAGACCAAAACACCAGAGACAACATTACAATAGGCTACATCAGCGGTTCCCAATTCCAGCCCATGTTCTGAAGTGAAATAAACTTCAATGGATTTCCCCTGCTCAGGGAGGAGGAAGCAGTGAACACTGTGTAGGGATCATATTGATTGGAACACAGTTCATGCACATAGCTCACTTCTAACGAGCTGGTTATCTGAATCGCAAGGACTGGAATTGGGAACCGCTGGGCTACATCATGTGTCATTCACCCAGTGAGAAAACTTTAAAAGTACTACAATACCAGGAAGGAAGATCGGGTTGTTGATGTTTGTCTGCCATTCTCGCTCTGTCTGCAGCGTGCGTGAACGCGCTGATGACGTATCCTGTCTGCACGAACCGGGTGCGCAGAGGTATGCAGATACTTACACTGACAGGCAGGTAGGAAAGCCAATTAAAACGCTCGGACCGAGTGTTTTGATTGAACGAACATTTCTTGGTCCTACACCTTCCACAGAATATATAAATACAGATAAATACATTTAGACCATTTAACTTAATGATTGCTATCGGGATGTGAAGAGACTTTCAACCAGCATAACAAAAAATGATTCTGAAGACAATCACCTATTTTAGTAGAATAAAATATTTATTGACTCCTGAACTTGAACACTTAACAGAAAACTTGCTGTTCACACAGGACTTTTCAGTAAATATTGATTATAATTAGATTGTGCACCATTCAGGAATAAATTTGAGAATGACTTTTAAATTCCGAATTAATTTCAGATTTTGAATTGAATTTTAATTTTACAACAATAGAATGAAAATTAAGTGAAATTCAAAGAAATTCCCACAATAAGCATCACTTTAAAACAAACTTTATTGTTGACATCGCAAAGCTGTTGGAAAGGTTACAAAATATATAATATTTATGAGCCTTATGAACAAACACCTTCACGTTTATATGAATCAAGGGGAAGGAACACAAAATTTCTAAGGGTACAATGCAGCAGCAGTTTTCTGTCAGGGATTTATCGTGTCGTGCCGCATGCAATGTAGACCATAGATATGTATATATACAGGGGCCTCTCAATAAATTAATGTCGTGGAAAAGTTCATTTATTTCAGTAATTCAACTCAAATTGTGAAATTCGTTTTTTAAATAAATTCAATGCACACAGACTGAAGTAGTTTAAGTCTTTGGTTCTTTTAATTGTGATGATTTTGGCTCACATTTAACAAAAACCCACCAATTCACTATCTCAACAAATTAGAATATGGTGACATGCCAATCAGCTAATCAACTCAAAACACCTGCAAAGTTTCCTGAGCCTTCAAAATGGTCTCTCGGTTTGGTTCACTAGGCCACACAATCATGGGGAAGACTGCTGATCTGACAGTTGTCCAGCAGACAATCATTGACACCCTTCACAAGGAGGGTAAGCCACAAATATTCATTGCCAAATAAGCTGGCTGTTTCACAGAGTGCTGTATCCAAGCATGTTTACAGAAAGTTGAGTGGAAGGAAAAAGTGTGGAAGAAAAAGATGCACAACCAACCGAGAGAACCGCAGCCTTATGAGGATTGTCAAGCAAAATCGATTCAAGAATTTGAGTGAACTTCACAAGGAATGAACTGAGGCTGGGGTCAAGGCATCAAGAGCCACCACACACAGACTTGTCAAGGAATTTGGCTACAGTTGTCGTATTTCTTTTGTTAAGCCACTCCTGAACCACAGACAGTGTCAGAGTTGTCTTACCTGGGCTAAGGAGAAGAATAACTGGAATGTTGCCCAGTGGTCCAAATTCCTCTTTTCATATGAGAGCAAGTTTTGTATTTCATTTTCCTAGAGTCTGGAGGAAGGGTGGAGAGCTCATAGCCCAAGTTGCTTGAAGTCCAGTGTTAAGTTTCTGTGATGATTTGGGGTGCAATGTCTTGCTGGTGTTGGTCCATTGTGTTTTTTGAAAACCAACGTCACTGCACCCATTTACCAAGAAATTTTGGAGTACTTTATGCTTCCTTCTGCTGACCAGTTTTTTTGAAGATGCTGATTTCATTTTCCAGCAGGCTTTGGCACCTGCCCACACTGCCAAAAAGCACCAAAAGTTGGTTAAATGAAGTTGTGTTGGTGTGCTTGACTGGCCAGCATACTCACCAGACCTGAACCTCATAGAGAGTCTATGGGGTATTGTCAAGATGAAAATGAGTAACAAGAGACCAAAAAATGCAGATGATCTGAAGGTCACTGTCAAAGAAACCTGGCTTCCATACCACCTCAGCAGTGGCCACAAACTGATCACCTCCATGCCACGCCGAATTGGAGGCAGTAATTAAAGTCAAGGGAGCCCCTACCAAGTATTGAGTACATTTACAGTAAATGAACATACTTTCCAGAAGTCCAACAATTCACTAAAAATGTTTTTTAGTGTAATGGTTTTAGTGAAAAAATACTTATGAAGTATTCTATTTTGTTGAGATAGTGAATTGGTGGGTTTTTTGTTAAATGTGAGCCAAAAATCATCACAATTAAAATAACCAAAACTTAACAACTTCAGTCTGTGTGCATTGAATCATTTAATACACAAGTTTCCAATTTGAGTTGAATTACTGAAATAATCTAAACTCTAATTTATTGAGATGCACCTGTATATCTATGGTGTTAGCCACAGCACGGATATGGTTCTATACCACCGCGCATTGTAGACACGGTGTAACATTGGTTTTGCTTTGTTTCACAGAACTAATCGTTGCCTTGGTTGCGTACGTATGTGTGGGGCGAGCTATCAAAATAGGGGTGAGACCCTTTTGGTAAAAATGTTTGTTTTGGTGATTTCAAATGTCAACATTAGCTACCAGAAATCACTTACCCCACCTTTAATGTCTTTAAAATACAAATAAATTTAATTTATCTCAACTCATCCAATTCATCTTGGATTTGGACCTGTGGATCTGGCCAGTTCAATCCAAATTCACACTGAATTAATCAGTTCTGAATTTTGCCCAATCCTGAAATATACACATAATTAATTATGACTGGACTAATTAATTACTATACGGTGCAATTAACTCAATCAAAATGGATTGGCATCAGTTCTATTTTAATGCAAAGGCCTGCCTGCACCAAACACAACAGCAGAGCTGCTGTACTGACCTTGACTGAGAGCAGACCAATAACATATTTTCACTTCCAACCAGAGAGACAGTGTTTCGGGACCTGAGGACACGTCTAAATTGCTCTGGGTGTCATTATTTTCAAGAACACAGAAAGAAAAAAACAAGTCTCATTCTTCTTTCCTTTCCTCCAAAATACTCGGTCTCTGTCTTCTTTACCCCGTGACCCTCGGTGGTTCAGTCAACCCTGAGCTGTAGCAAAGGGCAAGCTCAGAGGAGGGGCACACATTAAAGATTCATAGCCCGCCGGCATATATCTGTCACATATTAATGTGCGCAAAATGCACAATGCCTGCAAGGGGATTGAAGCTCTGTCCCCACAGGTGGGAGTTACTGACAGAAATCAATGGAGTTGCTTGTCCATATCTTACCCTGAATACACAGAGGAGAATACAGGAAAAGGGAAAGATAGAGAGAGAGATAACCAATAATGAACAAATCTGAGTAAGCATATTCCTACAGTTAAGGTTTAATTTTCACACAGTGGCAAAAAATACGGTCTGGCCCGGGGCCAAAGCCAGGAGACCCAGCCAGAAACGCTCACCCTCCTTTCTGCCCATGCTCTGATGGTCTCTGGGAGATATGATTTGGGTAGTTTCACAGATCACACCCACATTGATTTTTGAAGACTGGATTGAGAGACTACAACCTCTAAGGGTGAATATAATAACCTTCATCATCTCTCCACATGAAAAAAATCCACCCAACGGGGCCACTCCAAACCACATCTGCAAATACACAAATTGTGCTGCTCCATAGAAATTAAAAACATGTCACATTTAAATGTTTAGAAATAAGGGATGACTAAGGGACGAAGCTTGCCTTTTCTGAATAGGAATGCATACAAATTGGATAAAGCCTATACTAATAATGAACAGCCTTTTTCCATCAATTTCCTATTGGCAGGTAATTAGTATTGGCTTTATCCAATGTTTTTGAACAGTAAGATTTTTAATGTTCTTTAAAGAATTAATTTCTGCTCACCAAGCCTGCATTTATTTGATCCAAAATACCAAAATACAGCAAAAGCAGCAATATTTTGAAATATTTTTACTATTTAAAATGAATTGAATTTTTGGCTAAATCACGTTTTAGATAGGATGTCAACAACTGCTTAAAAATAACTGCATTTACTATGTACAGATGAGTGCTACGGTATCATATGTATTATGTTTATTGTTCTTTAATTCTAACATTATAACATGAATTGCAGTGAAACTGTTATACAGTTGAATTTATTTAGTCTCATAATTGAAGTGTATATACTGCAGATTCATTGTCCAGTATTGTACTGTCAGCAGTTTATAAAAAGTTTTCATAATTGTAACATACATATTCAGGTACATGTGTAATCTTCTTCGTCTTTTCTGATGCACTCAACCAAGCATTCTAACCACGGCCTCGTCCCTCCCCACCCCCCAACCATTCGAATTTCTGTAGGCGGAAATTATTTTTAATGATATTCTAATGGGCCGCTTTGTGATATCACGAAGCCCGGAAAACAAACGCTGTAGTCTAAACGAGCCGTTCGTTGTAGTTCTAGAAAAGGGATTTTTTAAAAACAAAATATCTCCCTTTGGAGTGGACTTTGAGAATTTGTAATTTTGAAGATCTTTTTTATGCTCAAACAGCAACTTTACAGACTAACTAAAGTTGAAAAAGTGCAAAAGCATAATAGGACCCCGGTTATAGTAAAATTTCCAAAATGTACTTTTTATGCTGTAGCTATGGCTCACATAATGCATGCTTTAAGTCATAAAAGACTTCTTTTAAACAACATTACAACATATATATTATAATATATAATATATATATTATATATAAATATATATATATATATATAGATATAATAAGATCTATGTGAGATACATTATTTTTAACTAATATCTATCAGATGTGAAGTAACACTGAAGAGACTTCTTTTAAACAACATAACTCCATCCACTTGCCACCAGAGGTCGCCCATCCATGATATTGACTCTCGCACCACACAGACTGTTACACATCACCTGGACTGCATTTCCCATCAACCATTGCACTGATTACACACACACAGCTGAAACCAATTACACGCTCAACTGAATGCTATTACACACACTATATAACACCTACCCTGATCCTGCTCTAGTCGCTGAGTATTGTTCTGCATTTTTCACTCCCCAAGTGTTAGCTGCCTTACCGAGCCATTCCGTGTTTTCTGTTTTAGTCTCGTGTATTGTTTTGCGTTTATCCCTGTTTAGCGGATAGCTACCTTACCAAGCTTGTTTAAGTTTTCATAGTTTTCTTAGTTTAGTCTTAGTCTTGCCTTGTCTGTTTTCCTGGTCTCTGATTCACGCCATGTATCTTGGATTAACCCTTTGCTTGCTGTTTCTGACTCTGTTTGCCCCTGCCTGGACCTTGCCTTCTACCTGGATTTATCTCTTGCCTTGCCTTCGATATACCTGTTTGCCATTGTCTGACCCATGCCTGTTAAAACCACGTCTCTTAATAAAAGCTTGCATATGGATCCACATGTATCTCGTCTCATAACAGAATACTCGGCCACACAAGGATCCAGCAGCTTTTCAAGTGGACATTGGCCAGGTATGGACACTGCCAAACTATTATTACCCTTAAAGCAGGTTCCCAAACCCCCCCCCGCCCGCTTGAAGGCTATATTCAAGAGTATCTGGACATTGTGTGTCATTCTGATTTGCCAGACTGTGTGCTAATAGACTTTTTTTGTGATGGAGTAAATGAACCCTTAAGATCACGATTAATCTATGAGGGTCCCCGTTCTTCTCTACGCTATTTTTTTGGATTTTGCTCTGCTGTGTGTCGACTCCGTGTTCACGGTGGGGGTTGTGGAGAAACATGACGCAGAGTCCGCTTGTGTAATGGTGGCCACACTAGAGCACGCTCACAAAATGGTGGCAACAGCGGAGTCTGATCGCAAAATGGCCGGCCGCAACAGCAACCATTATGTCAAACAGCTGACTTCATGAACCCAAGTCAGTCAACGCCTATCTTCATGACCAAGTCAGTCACAGTTGATCGTCATGAATCAAGTCGAATCACAGTTGACAGCATGAGGCAAGTCAAGTCACAGCTGATCTTCCTGAGTCCAGTAAAGTCACAGCTGATCTTCATGAACCAAGTCAAGTCACAGTTGATCGTCATGAGGCAAGTCAAGTCACAGCTTATCTTCATGAACCAAGTCATGTCCCAGTTTATCGTCATGAATCAAGTCAAGTCACAACTGATCTTCTCGAGTCCAGTCAAGTCACAGCTGATCTTCCTGAGTCCAGTCAAGTCACAGTTGATCTTCATGAGTCAAGTCAAGTCACAGCTGATCGTCATGAACCAAGTCAAGTCACAGCTGATCGTCATGTGTCTAGTCACAGTTGATCGTCATGAGGCAAGTCACGTCACAGCTGATCATCCAGAGTCACGTCACATCACAGCTGATCATCCAGAGTCACGTCACATCACAGCTGATCATCCAGAGTCACGTCACAGCTGATCATCCAGAGTCACGTCACGTCACAGCTGATCTTCCAGAGTCTCGTCACGTCACAGCTGATCATCCAGAGTCAAGTCAAGTCACAGCTGATCTCCATGAGTCTCGTCACGTCACAGTCACAACTGATCATCCAGAGTCTCGTCAGGACACAGCTGATCGGCAGGAGTCTGTCTGTCTTGTCTGTTGCACCCAGATTGTCGGGGTCAGTCCGTCGGTATCCCTGTCTGGTGTCCAGTGTGAGGGATGCATCGCTGGTGTCTGCACGCATCGCTGGTATCCCCAAACCCACTCACTCTAACCCTTCTGTTCCTGAACTAATTCCCCTGTCTGAAGTGTTTCCCCTGATGGGGATCGCTTTTTGGTGTGTTTGGGCTGCATACACCACCACAGAACTCCCAGAGGCAGCGACGCCCACTATTAGGTCTCCAGAGGTGGCGGCTGAAGCTGCAGAATCTCCTGAGTTAGTGGTGCTCGCTGCTGTGTTTCCCGAAGCAATGGTGCCCGCTGCAGTTTCTCCAGAGGTGGCGGCGCAGCTGCAGACCCGCCCTAAGTAGCGTGCTCTCTTCAGCGCCTTGCTTGTGTGTGGCTCCAAGAACCGCACTTTCAACCTGTCAGTCAAGGTCGCAGGAAACCTTTTCCAAACTCCCCTGTATCCTGAATGCACTACTGTAGAACCTCCAGAGGTGGCGGCACCCACTGCAGAACCTCCAGAGATGTCAGTAGTACCCACCTGTGAAACTTCCTGTTTGTCCAGTCACTGCTATAGAGGCCGTTTGTGAGCTCTTTGCCTGTCCTGTCACGGCTATGAAGGCCGTCTGTGAACTCTCTGCCCTCCTGCACTTGCTATGGAGGCCGTTTGTGCAATCTCTGCCTGTCCTGGTCACGGCTAAGGAGCCGCTGTGAATCCTTGTCCTACCCTGTCACGGCTATGGAGGCCGTTTGTGAACTCTCTGCCTGTCCTGTCATGGCTATGGAGGCCGTCTGTGAACTCTCTGGCCGTCCTGTCACGGCTATAGAGGCCGTTTGCGAACTCTCTGCTCGTTCTGTCATGGCTATGGAGGCCGTCTGTGAACTCACTTCCCGTCCTGTCACGGCTATGGAGGCCGTTTGTGAGCTCTTTGCCTGTCCTGTCACGGCTATGGAGGCCGTCTGTGAACTCTCTGCTCATCCTGTCACGGTGCTATGGAGGCCGTTTGTGAACTCTCTGCTTGTCCTGTCATGGCTATGGAGGCTGTTTGTGAACTCTCTGCCCATCCTGTCATGGCTATGGAGGCCTTTTGTGAACTCACTTTCTGGTTTGAACCAACCATGGAGGCGGAGTGTGAAGTGTCTGTTTGTGTCAATGCTGCCGTTGAATCTGATTTTGATCTCTCTGTCTGTCCTGTTTCGACTAATGAATTTAACTTTGAACCATCTGTCTGTCTCAAATCTGCTCTTGAGTCTAATTATGAACTGTCTGTCTGTCCAGCCACTCTCAAGGAGACCAACACTGAACTTTCAGCCCTGTGAGTCATGCACAAGGAGACTGTTAATAAGCTCACTGTATTTCCTGCCCAGTCCTTGAGACCTGTAATGCACTGTCTATCTCTAGTTTCAGTTTTTCCTAGGCTCAGTCCCTAGCCATAGTTTCCTAATCACTCTGGTCTCTTGTGGTGGTCTGCCGACACGCCTGGTGGGCCATGCTCCATCTGCTCTGTCGTGGTGTCTCTGGCTAGCTCTGCCCCATCTTTCGTCCCGTCTGCTCCGCCCTGGTGGGATTCTGCTCTGTCTGCTCCGGCGTGGTGGTCTTCTGCTCTGCCCTGGTGGGCTTCTGTCACGTTTGCTCTGCCCTGGTGGGCTTCTGTCGAGTCTGCTCCGTCTTGGTTGTCTTCTGCTCTGTCTGCTTCGGCCTGGTGGTCTCCTGTCCTGCTCTGGTGGTCTTCTGCTCCACCGTGGGGATCTTCGGACCCGTCTGCTCAGTTGTGGTGGTTCTCAACTCCACCTGCTCTGCCGGCTCCACACTGGTTCTCCGCTCTGCCTACTTTGCCTCAGTCCCCGGTCTCTCCACTTCCACGTAAACCTGGTTCTCCATCCCTCCCCCTGTTCCGCCTCGCTTCACCGCCCTCCTGGATTATGAGTTTAGGAGCATCTGGAAGCCCCCCCCCCCCCCCCCCCCCCCCCCTCACTCCTTGGGGGGGGGGGGCTATGTCACGAATCCAATCCATGAATTTCCATCCACTTGCCACCACAGGTCGCCCTTCCATGATATTGACTCCCGCACCACACAGACTGTTACACATCAACCCGGACTGCATTTCCCATCAACCATTGCACTGAATACACGCACACCGCACCAATTACCGTCAACCTGAATGCTATTACACACACTATATAACATCTACCCTGATCCTGCTCTAGTCGCCGAGTATTGTTCTGCATTTTTCACTCCCCATGTGTTAGCTGCCTTACCGAGCCATTCCGTGTTTTCTGTTTTAGTCTCGTGTATTGTTTTGCGTTTATCCCTGTTTAGCGGATAGCTACCTTACCGAGCCTGTTTAAGTTTTCTCAGTCTAGTCTTAGTCTTGCCTTATCTATTTTCCTGGTCTCTGATTCACGCCACATATCTTGGATTAACCCTTTGCTTGCTGTTTCTGACTCTGTTTGCCCCTGCCTTGACCTTTGCCTTCTACCTGGATTTATCTCTTGCCTTGCCTTCGATATACCTGATTGCCATTGTCTGAACCATGCCTGTTTCAAATCAGTCTCCTAATAAAAGCTTGCATATGGATCCGCATGTCTCTCATCTCATAACACTAGATATATATATAGTATTATCATTTTTTATATATTTAAAATATATATATATATATTCAAATATCATGTGATGTGCAGTAAAACTGAATCCAGTTGTCATTACTCACACTGTCTCATTTTCCAATCTCTTTTTGATTGTTTATTTCTGTAAACTTCAAAATTACATGCAGTTTTGTCTACCCCTAAAGTTGTGCTAGATTTTAAAAATAAAGCATACCAAATGATAATTAATGAGATTGTTAATGAGAGCATAGCATGCAGAGAATGTGGAGGCTGAAAACACAGAGAAAAGTTTTGTTTACATCGTAGGCTGTATTGAGTTATGATGACTGTACTAATGACAATTAATTTATATTGTTTTACATTACATTAACTTTGTATGGTAGGAGCAAAAAAAAACATTGTGCAAAAATGAATCTAGTTCACTTAAGTATTACGACATGATTTGGGCGACCTAAACTTGTGGACCTAAGGAGGTCTGGACTCATTTTGAATCAATTCCACTCTTACAAACCAATGCATAGTCATGCATTTCACACAGTGAGATGAAACATCTTGCCCTTTTACTGCAGATTTATAAACAAAAATGTATATCCTGAATATGATTCAGTCACAAACAATACTTCAATCTGCCATGATTCACTTCTTGCCTCACCAGTCAAATCCTCTGCATACTTGAGCTCTGATGATATTACCTCTGATTCTTTGATCATTTTGGATAAGAAATAACCAATTCTGATTCGTGAGTCGAGAACTGCTGCAAACAGATCAGTTAATTTTGTAAATGAATCATTTTATTTTGGGAATTTTTGTGAATACTTGAAACATGTTTATCAAAAAGACACTGCCTTCATGTATAGATTTCTTCAATTCTAAATGACTGATGTTCTTATGAAATGTAGTAAAAATCAGATATTATTCCTTAGAACATAGAGAAATAAAACTAAAAAAAAAAAAAACTATTTTAAAGTACATGTAAAATTGTTCAAATAAAATAGAAATAAAAAGTGCATCCAATTTTTACTTTTTTATTCGATTTTTATTTTAACTAACATCCCTCAATGGATCATAGTGACAGTAAGACATTTAGTCAGGAACTGTTTGTCAAGTATATTTATTACAATTATATTGCATACAGTTAGTGTTGGCAGCATGTTTCTGTTTTGGGCAAAATTCCACTCGCCTGTCCATGCAGCCATGCTTGGACAGAGCATGGAGACCAGCACGTCAATTCCTCTGGGGTACAGAACAGATCCAGTATATGCATACATAATTACAATCCAGATTACTGAGTGTAGAACTCCACAAAAACATGCATAGACATGCTGGCAATAAAGTGACTGTACAAACAGAAACAAAGTCATATATTACATGTTCATTTAGGTGGGTTGGGTTGAAAGAGGATTGAATTGCGAGCAGCGATGCGAATGAAAGATCCGAAGAAGTGAATTTAAATAGACGCTGTTATGTTGTCAAGACTAGGATTGTGACACGTCAGGAACAGCTGACTATCAGCTTAATCAAAGCTTACTGCCATGGCCTGCCTGAACTAACGCATGCTGAATTTCTGATAACCCCCCCAAAAAATCTCTTTTAAATCAATGCCTTCTCTTTTGACTATGCATTAAAGAAGCCCAAAATAAAATGTTTAGTGCTTCATAATAATTATATACAAATCTATTTTATATAACAATAAATGTCCTGAGCCCAACCAGAATGAGTTGCTGAAGATCTGTGGCAGCTTTTTATCACGGGAATAAATTACATTTTATATTCAAATAGAAATCTGTGATTTTAAATTGTAAAAATATTTCACAATATTACTGTTTTTACTGTACTTTAATCAAATAAATTTAGCCTTGGTGAGCATAAGAAATGTCTTTCAAAAACATTTTTTTTTTGTTTTTATTTAACCTCTGTACTTCAAGGAAAAGTACTGGTCCACCAATGTTTTAGTGCAAAATTTAAGTGTGCTGCCTTTCAACATACAAAATACAAGTGCAGTGAAAATCAATATATATTGATTAGATATTGCAGTTTGTGAAAGTTTGTATTAGGCTATATACATTGCTTATGTGATATATTTTGTTGGTGGCCAGTTTCTTTAGTCCCAGTCCATCCCTACAAGATTGATCCCGATTAGGCAAGTGACCACAGTTGACTGCTTGACTTCATCACAAAGGGTGTGTTAAATTGTCATTGACCGGCGAGTCCTGAACGATAAATTCAGGTCTTCTCATTTCGTTTTCCTCTCACTGGCAAGCTGAACAGAAACCAGGCCACGGGCTGTTAGTGTCACAAACAGTCACCCGTTCCAGCAGAGGACGGGGAGCTCAATGGGTGATACTATAAGGGTGAGAGTGAGTCATGTGGCACGAGTGATAGAGAGTGTATTCAATGCGAGGCAGCGACTCGACTGGAGCCATAGCAAGCGGGGATGTCGGGATGTGTAAGAGCACAGAGGCCAACGCAGACGTGTGTGTATGTGAGTTAATATGGCCTGTGGGGATGATGAAACAGCTCAGACGTGTATTGTGCTTATGTGTGAGTGAGGATGGGCTCACTCAACTGCATAATTGAGTGGGATCTCAGCCAGACACTCAGTGCAGCCGGTCCCTTTTAGCTCCACTTCACTTTCTGCACTTCTTTGATATTTAAAACTGACTTCTTCTCTCAGAAGCCACACACATGCAAGCCCGAGTGGAGACGATTGACACCATACCATAAAGTGTTCACAAGTCCTCTCTTTTAATGTCAGAGGAATAGCTTGTCCTCACTCCAAGTTACTCAAAAGTAGAAATGCCGCACAAAACCATAATCGCATGTAGCTCATAATAACAGTGATATATTTTACTACAGCTGCATCTGCTCCGAGTTTATGCCGCTTATGGTGTGCATTTGGGAACGCAACATGCACCACACATTCACCAGATTGGCAATAAAAATGCATTTATAAACCTGTTGCCAACAAAAGAGAACCTTCAAGTTCCCCCTGTGGCTTTTCCAGCAAAATAAAAGCTTAGGGGTTTACATAAATGTAATATTGTACTTTTACAGTTGTGCTGTAAAATGACTATTTGTTATTATTATGTTTTACTGTGATGTTTTATAATAGTAGCCCTATACAAACAATAATTACAAGTGTATAGTTATTTTATACTGTTCTTCTGTATATTGTATTGCAGTTAGTGTAAACTTCATATAATCACTTGATAAATTTAATATAATCACAAAATATCCAACTATACAGCTAACCTAAAGCTCACATTTTAAATTACTATCACAATTTCTATCAGAAAACCTCTAAATTGTTCAGCCATAGTAGCATTTCAATTACAGTCTCCAACAATTTCAAAACACGGTTTAAATCACTGATTCCGGTAGCTAAAATAATTAGATAATATATGATAGATAGATAGATAGATAGATAGATAGATAGATAGATAGATGGGTAGATGGGTAGATGGGTAGATGGATAGTTTTTGGTTGTTTTTTGGATGGCATTTTGTTGAAAACTTTAGGTGGATGAAATTTCAATGCGCCCCTTTTCTAAAACTTTCCATTTCTGGTCATAAAAAAATCATTTAAAAGTTACATTAAGTGTTATCCTTCCCTCTAGTCAGTGACAGAATCTGTCCAGTGAAATGATAAAATAAAATATTACCAAATACATCACTTTTACTGACACAGATTTTCCTTAGTTTACTGTCAATCAAATGAAATACAAACTCACAATCTCTTGGACAAAGAGCGAAAAAGCTTCCTCTGAGCCACGTCCATCCACTATAGCCTCACTACTTATACACACATAAAACTCAATCTCATTGGAAAATAAATCTACAAATTACCAATTTCGTATGAATTTGAGCAAATTGATTTGTACAAAAACTTACAATTTGTATAAAAAGTAAGCTTGAAGCTCCACTCCTAATCCAAACCCTCAGTGGGGCGTGATTATACTGCCATGTCCATGTGTATTTTAATTTTGTTTTAAATGAAGGAGTTTATCAAACAGGACTTTTTTTTTTGTGGTAGTACTAAAGTTGGTTTCGAAACTTGTGAAATTTCACTTGTACTGATATTGACTATTGGTGTCTTGTTATTGTGACAGTACTAGTTCACTGTGTAACCACAATTACAACACTTTGCAAAGGACACAGACACAAGTACCTGTACACACAATACTTTCATGAGTCCTGTGATCTTCTAATCAATCACTGCTGCAGTGGTCTCCAGTCTGGAGCTGTCGACCGACATGGTCTGTCTTCAGGGAGGGTGTGAAGCGAAACTGGTGTGACATAGTGATTGATGCTCCCAATCTGTCTTCATCATGCACAGTTCGACATGACTGTCACTCTGCGGTGGTCTCGCTCCCATTAGCTCTGGATGCTGTGATGTGGATGGGAAGATGGGAGGATAGATGAGGAAAAAGACAAGAAGGGTGATGCAGAGAGGATGCTTAATGTGTCACTGAAACTATTTTTTGGGGCGGGACATACTGTAGCAAAGAATCTGTTTAAATAGTCAGCAGCCTTTAGCCTGGCAAAACCATTGTTTACTACTTACTATTGCTAGTTGGAGGCAGGTGGTTTATAATTTAGAAGGAGGAGGCATTGTTATTCCAAAGAACACTTTATTTGGACAAACCTCCTCCCATGTCCCCATGTCATTACAAAATCATAAATGTAATATTTTAATGGTGATTTTTATTTTTATTAGGAATATCCAGCTCACTTTTAAGTAAAGTTTAAGTTTTTAAAAGTTAAGAATCTGTAAGACTTTTTGAATGTTTTTGAAAGAAGTTTCCTATGCTCACCAAATGTGCATTTATTAAATCAAAAACTCAATTCAGTCATATTTAATCATTTAAAATAACGGTTTTCTTTTTTAACATATTTTACTTTAAAATTATATTAAAATAAAAAAAAACTCCAGTCTTCAGTGTCACATATCCGTCATAAATCATTTTAACATGCTGATTTATTGGTCAATAAATATTTGTTATTACTATTAATGAAAAAAGAGAGAACAAAAAAAAGTGTCGCTCCATAATGTTTTTGTAGTACACCTATTAGTTTATATATATATATATTTAAAATATATAAATTCGAATAAAAAGTACATGAGTTGTGACACAAAAAAAAGTATGTAAAAGTAAAGCAATAAAAACATCATACTTTTGTTATGCATCTATTAAAAACCTTTCAACTTCACCAGCCACTTTATTTGGTATGGTCAGTCTAAAATAAAGTTCATTAGCAACCTTAGTCCACTAAATATGCAGAGTATGCAGGTTTGATTGTAAGAAAAGTCGCTTAACTCCAAAAAATTCGGTTTATCCCATAATAACATAAGATTTGTGTTTTTTTAAAGCTGTGTAACTGGCCTCCAATGGTGAATGCCACCTGACTAGTCGCCCCTGAGTAACTTCGGTTTGAAACCCTTGAAATAATTAATGGCTTCAAAGTCAATCGATAAAAACTAAAAGCCCCAAAACTTCGATTCTGAATTCAGGGGGCTTTAAACTTTATGACAAGCAGAAAGAGATAAGGCTGCAAAAGAGATAAGGCCGCAGGTTAGACGCTTGTTTTATCTCTCCTAAAACCCCATGTCAGACATCTATTCACAATGTTTCTAACATTATGAAAATACCTCTAAGTTGGCTGACAGAAGGCTGGTGAATTACCGGAAAAACAGCAGTAGTTCTGAAGGTTGGCTCGACAACACAGTCTGAGCCGCTCCGCCAGAGACTTCATCTACGTGTCCCCCTGAAGAGAGAATTAGTCATACTGTCTACCTCTCTCCAATGTTACAGTCTTGTTTTCCAAGGAAGGAAAGCTCCAACCGCATGCTCTGCCTCTGTCGGAGAAGAATCAGCAAGTAAACAAAACAACACCTTGAAAAGGTCAGTGCTCACATAAAAATAAAGACCTTGTCCCTCGCTCCTATCGCTCTGATTTCCCATCATGCATTACATAAAACATCTCACTAAAGGTTAGGCTGAGTACAGATACGTTTCCTTGAATGAACAGAGACAAAGGTTGAATGAGTCCACCCACGTGCAGCTTCTTTTTGTATGCGGTGGCATATAATGAATGCTTATCTGAATCCCGCAGTCAAGGTGCAGTCATTTAGCTTATGGCAAGTCAAACCGGTAGATCATGTTCCTTGCAAACAGCCGAACTAATGACCAAGAAACATCTGCTTATAGTTTCTCCTTCTTTGAAGACCTTTGTATTTTTTGTGGAAGTGAGGCGGCTGTGGGTCAGGGGTGATGGGATTATCGTCCAGACCTCTCAGTAATTTATCAAAGCTTCCCCAGAAATAGCATAATGAAATGTAAAGCACTGCATGGGAAAAAGAAATTCACTTTTTACAACAAATAATCACACATATTTATGTCTGTATGCTTTAATAATGCCATTTTTGGCATACATTGATTAAATTCTTGCAATTCATGCAATGACTTGAATAAACTTCTATGATAAGCATATTTTCAATTTGTCAGAAAAAAAAACTGACAAAATTGATTTATTGTCTATTAATAGTTTATAAAGTTTGTCCATCAAATCAATGTAATTTTGGTCCAACCAACAAAGGGGGAAAAAAAACCTAAAATAAGAAATGATAACCCATGCAGACACTCATTATTGTATGTCAAGCTCAGTAAGTCTTTAAAAAAAAAAATACTTAATCATAATACATTTATATAATATCTCATAATTTGACTTTCATAACATGGCATGGTTAGTTCAGGTAAAATACCATGTGTTAGGACAACCGAAAAAATGTGATAGTCACGCTACGATGAATGAATGCACGAAGATGATCAATGCAAATAGTCTTTAATAAATCCAAACAAGGGTAAATCCAGGACAGAACAGCCAGGAGCACACGTAGGGACGTAGTAGACGTCACTTAAATAGGAGGGCGAAATTCGTAAAAATTGACACAGCACACCTGAGCATAATGATTCAAATCAAACACGAGGGAAAACTAGGTCACAGGCACATGAGGGAATAAAACACAACAAAAGTCCATGAGAACTAAAAAGAACTGAACATACTGTAAGTGTGACAATACTCCCCCCCTGCCCCAGAAGGCGGGCCTTAGCAACCCGGTCAGACTGCCAAAGGAGGGTGGGAGGGGGTTTGGCTGGGGACACGGCAGTGGGCGAAGGCAGCAGGAAAGTAGCATAAGACCGGCGGAAGAATGGGAGTGATTAGCCAAGATTGAGACTGAAGGAAGCTGAAGAGCATGGAGGAGTCAGGGGAGGACCCAAGCGCCCAGGACCCCAGGGATGTTTGCCCACTTGGCGCTGAATGGAAGATTATCCATGTTGAGGAAGCGCGACCGATGGCGTCGAGCAGTGGTGGTTTGGGAGCCGATACAGAGAGCCCGATGAGGCAGTTTGACGACGGGATCTGGGGGGTCAAAGCGGGGCAGATGGCTCCGTCGACCGAGCAAGACGGATCCGGAAGGCCGCGGTGAGTTTTTAAAAGCGACAGAGAACAAAGGTGGAGCCGGAGGGAAGGAAGAGCCTGACAGAGCCAGAGGGATTAGGTGTAGCTGGAGGAGTGGAGTCCCGAGGCTGCAGATTGTCGACGACAGACCAAGGCGGAGCCGAAGGGACAAGGGAGCTGGCTGAGTTGGTGCCTGACGGCCCATGGAGCTATTAAGCACATGGTGGAGGCCGCGTTGATCCGAAAGGCTGCAGTCCGGACGCAGAGTCTGGAGGCGGAGAAAGTGATCCTTCCGCTCCACAAACGCTGATGGAGACTGGATCCGACCGCTCGGCAATCCCCGCCCCCGCACAGAGGGTTGCTGAGTGTTAGGTGCAAGGGGAGTCGATGGTGAGGACTGGTGCAGGAGGTTGTGGTAGAAACGTCAGTAGGCTTGGGGATTCAGATTCTCAGGGGGCTTGATGTTGTGCGTCTTGCCCACACCCACCCCAAGTCCCCTTCTACCACTGTGAGCACCAGCAACAGGGGAACGACCTCCATGGTCATTATAGTGGTGGCATATAGCTCCGGGCAGACAGATATGTCCAGCTAGACAGACAGTTCAAGACAGACAGACAGTTCAAATATGACCTCTACGGTCATGATGAGACAGACAGAAGATGATGGCGGGAGAAGACAAGGCACATCCGCATATAAATTCACATTGTCCTCAGAGTTCAGCGATAGCTCACCCTCAGCGGCGGTGCAGTGTGCGGGGCTTTCCTGAGCGCCCTCATGCTTCACTGTAACATCCACCGTCACGTGCAATGTAGCCGGCTCTTGCATCTGGTCGGACGTGACAGGCTCTGGCTCCTGGGCAATCCTCGGCTCTATCGCTCCTTCCTGCGATGGCTCGTAGGTCGCACTGGGCTCTGGGTCTCCGTCCACAGTGGGCTCGGGCTGATGCTCCACGAGGCGGGGCGATGGCTGGCTGTGCTCTGGGTCGAACATAAAAACTCAAATGAAAAACTGACAAAAACAAAACGCGGAAACACACGCCAAGCGCTTTCACTTCAAGGTCCCCCCCCCCCCCCCCCGGTGTCTCTGGTTACACTCGTTAAATGGAACCCACAAGGAACGAGTGTAAGCCTTTAATAAGTCCACCAAGGGAAAATCCACGAACAGGCCTGCAGGATACTATCCATACGACATAGTTAACACAATTAATATTAGGGCAAAGAGGAAAATGATAGGACACCCCTGAACTAATGAACATGCAAACCCAAGGAAAACTATTTCATGGCATGAGGAAGAAACACACCCGAAAGTCGATGAACTAAAAAGAACCCGAACATAATGGTGACAATTATTATTGAATGAATTAATATTATTATTAATCAGTACTTTGTAGCTTGAAAATATATAATGCCAAAAGAAATAAGTAAATTTATTTACGACCACATCTTAGTTTTCGTGTTATTGAATTACATATTAACTGGTATATTAAATTTTAATTATATTTAGTTTATATTATATGATATATTACTGTTTCCTTTTTTTATTTGAGCTTTTAATATTCTGTTGTGGCTGTTTTTGGTTTTCTTTAATTCTTTTTTATTTAGTTTGTTGGTTTTTATTTCAGTTTTGGTTTTATTTATTTTAGTACATGAAGTTAAACTACATGAACATGAGAAATGTTACCTTACACTAAAAAAAAGTGTTGTTTGATCAAAGTAAAAAAAAAAGACTTATTAACTTGTTGCAAGTAATCGGTTTACCTTTTCTCAACTGAAAAAAAAGAAGATTGGCAAATCCATGTCTATAATACAACTGAACTAAAATTCACTTTCAAACACTTACTGTTTTTACATAATTATAACCAAAAATATCACAAATTGATTTGGCTTAATATAAACTTTAACGATATTTTTTGATTAAAATCTCTAGATAACTAAGACCTGCAAGCGAATGCACATATTGAATCACAACTGAAAAAAGTGACCCAATAAGAGTAGCTTCAAAGGTCATTTGGATTATGAAAAACACAATAGAGTTAAAATGACCAGAACAAAACTTCGTTTACTTTCCAATTACATAAAATTTGTACTTTAGCTCAATGGGCAAGACATAACAGTACATTATTTTACCGTAAAAAATGCGGAATCAAGTTTTACGGTTTTCACTTAAATTTACAGTTAAATACCGTGATTTCATTAACTGATAAAATGTTATTATATACCAACTTATTGAAGTACTGAAATCTATTTTTGTACCTTTGTAATAACACTGATAACCACCAAATGCAGGTGATGATGAGAAAGTCAAATGATGAACCAAAGCCCATCACAAGCAACTTATAATAACACATATAGAAGGTGCACAGAGTCATTCACACAAACACAAACACCATCATGGTAACACACAACACTAAAACAATGCAATAAACATTAATTTAACAACATTAGGTGTAACACACAACCTTAATATACAAAACTGATAAGAAAAAATTAAGAAACATAGTTATTTCAACAAAAATAACATCAAATTTGAAATGTAACGCAGTGATTTCTGGGAATGTCAATTTACGGTTATTCTTTGTAAATTATACGGTATTTTTCACTTCTAAAAACGGTATACTACCGTAAAATTGATGTCCAATACATGTAATGTCCAATACAGTTTTTCACAGTATTTAGTAGGGGAATTTACCATTAACCATTTAACAGGTTTTTACTGTAGCATTTTTACAGTCTTTTACCATTAAATTCACGGTCATTTTTTACAGTGTCAAGGTTTGAAGAAAATGCTTTTACTTTTTACGTATACATCATGATGTTATATACGTATAAAGTCAAAACATACAAATCCAAAATGCATATATAGCATAGCCTTCATAAGTATTTGGCATATTTCAGCTACTCAACTACTGAACAGCTTCAGTGTGACTCATTTGATCAGATTTCAGTCTCAACTATATGTTTTTATGCACATTTCTATTTTAGTATAGTTCATTTAGTGTGCTGCATCATGTCTAATTTGGTAGCACATGCATACGTTAAACAACAAAAAGGACAGTTCAGTGAAATGTAATCAATCTTCAGTACAAACATAACATGTACGATATAAAGACGTTTGTTGATCTGTCATCATAAATCTGTGTACCCGTCATAACTCAAGCATCTCTAAAAGTAGTTCAATTATGATTAAGTCTAAACAGATGCTTCTTTCTACTGAACACCTCCTTAAATTCATCCCTCCAGACTGCTAATTACTGCAAAACGTTAAGTTGCAAACACTTCCGAACTCACAGCCGAAGCTATATATTTAACATGACAATATGTTACATGCAACACATTTGCAGTGTGTCTGCTGCAATGATCAATTAGGAGGTGCCAAAAACCTTATTTGTGAGATGGATGCAGCAAACTTTTGCATATGACAATGTGACTAATTTAGTATGTGGTGGACACACATTTATTACAAGCAAACACACACCTTCTCTTCAGCACTCATATTTAATAATACTGTCACACAGATCAAGGATTTTATATAGATCATGTTCCCCCATGATCACAGCAAAAATTATAAAATTATATATGGAAAATTAAATTATAAAATATAAAATGCGGAGTATTAATGACATACATAAAACACCACAGAAAGACGATAGATAGATAGATAATATATAGATAATAGAAGAATTCGGATCTCATTCCATATCAGCAGAATACAGTAGTGTGGTACAGAAAGTATATGTCCATAGAAAAGGTTCTGAATTAATTATGTTACTGATACCTAATGGTCAAAAGTAATAGGCCATATTTCTTATTGCAACAAAGATTTTGAATAGCTAGGCTGGCTTGTACACTATTGCCCCCAACGTTTTATTGGGACACCCCCCTTCTAATATAAAGACCAGTGTTTACTACGTTATTAATTGGTCCCGAGTACAAAGCTGAATGTTTCGCATATAATGCTATTCTAGGTTGTGTGCTTCTAATTTTATACCAATAGTTTGAACAGGACCCTTTTCTATTCTAACACGACAATGCATCTGTGTATAAGGCAAAGTAAAAAAAAAAAAAAAAACGATGATTTCAGTCAGTGTGGAAGAACTGGACTGGTCTGCAGAAAGAAAAGTCCTAATCCCACTGAACACCTCTGGTGTGATTTTAAATGCAGACATTGTGTCAAAAACTCATCACCAAACACCAATGACATGTAGGACTACATATGAGCACAATCACTAGACACTTCCGAAACTGGAAATACAATTTTTAAATAGATGAATTATGTTTTCATCTTAGTTGTCACAGTTTTGGAAGTGCCTTTTTCTGTTCTAAAGAAGGGAGTGTCCCAATACTTTTGTCCATATGTATGTACAAGTCATTGGTGTTTGGTGATGAGTTTTTGACTCAATGTCTGCATTTAAAGTCACACTTTTTAATTTCTATGTATATGTGTCAATAAAAGAATATGCCAAACTACAAAAAAAAAAAAACTTATTTTTTCTTCATTACAGTGTCAAGACACCTTGACAGTTTTGTTATGCTCCACTTAAAATATCAAAATTTAATTTAGAAATTCAGAAGCATGCTCATCACAAGAAGCGTATTCAGGTCATTGTATGTGTCAGATTCGCACATAAACAATGAGTATGATGTCACTGACCCCTATTCTATTCTATTGCCATTCCAATCCCTGTTTACAGGCACAAAAAACCATCAAAGTAGACAACTAAATGGATTTTAATTCCTCCCCTTCACGTTACATTTGCCTTCACCCATCCGAGTGTGCCAAACTAGAAACCGAATCCTCACTTGAGCGAGGTCAGAGGTCACTGCCTCAGCGATTTTCTTTGCATTTCAGGAGCGAGATGAAGGAAAAGTGTAGCACAGTCGTCAGGCTTCTCACCGACCTGCTTCTCTCCCATTAACCCAAGAGACCCCAGACAACCAACACTTTAACCTCCTGGTATTTTCGCTTCTTCTGACACTGAACTCCTCCAGTGACAGTACATCATCTGTGATGTGATGATACACAAGCAACCACCTCTGAGTTAACACATCACGTTCATTGCTTCATATAAATGCACACATTTAGTAAACGTCTCCCCTACAATTAAAAGAGACGAGAGGTGGATGTATGCAACGTGTTGAATACTGTACCTGTCAAGACTCTGAAATTATTACAATCACACCCTGAAGCAAAGCGGAAAGCCTGTCAGATGGAGCCGTCTCCTTCTCTGCATATATAGCCACAGCTAATGAGCAAATGAGCCGTACAGACAAAACCTGTTCTGTGCAGATAGGTGAGGAGACCATCATCACGGACAAACCTAAAATGCACTCCAAACTTTAGTTGAAGAAAATTTGACGTGCCCTCAAACTGTTTTGTAGTTTGTGTTGATTTCAGCCTCTCCGCTATATGCAAGTAATAAATCTCTGTCATCTGAAACGGTGTCGTTTGTTTTTGCTTCCTGCACAGGGTCATGACTTCACCTACTTGAAGTTTAAAGTAATGAATTGAGAGGTAAAATTAAAAAATGTGTTGTGTATTTGAAGGTAGGGGAGACTGGGGAATACTGTAACACATCTTGTTTTTCTTTGTTATTTTCCACTTTGTGTCACCAACTTTGATATTACATTCCCATATTTATGTGCTGCAAATTACCCCTAAATGGTGTAAATTAATGTCAAGTGCAAACAGTGCTACTGTGACAATCTACAGTGCCTTTTACTGTGGTGTGTCGCAATGCTAATGTGGTTTAAATTCTGTAAATTAATTTAAGCAGTAATCAAGCTTACCGTTCAGAATAACTGTGCCATCACCACCCTTATTTCATTGTAATCAAAAGACAAATATATG
Organism: Sinocyclocheilus anophthalmus; assembly: GCA_018155175.1. Classification (NCBI taxonomy): domain Eukaryota; kingdom Metazoa; phylum Chordata; class Actinopteri; order Cypriniformes; family Cyprinidae; genus Sinocyclocheilus; species Sinocyclocheilus anophthalmus. Next base: position 62,223 of record JADLZN010001270.1, read on the forward strand.
GTAAACATTTTAACTAAAAATCACAAATTCATAACAAGTATAGAACAAACAGCTAATGCGAATATATGTTCACATTGTCCTATAGTACACATACCGTTCTATTTTCAGAATATAGTGTGACAACCGTCCTAGTTCATTCGTTTGTTTGTTCATCCCTTCGTTCGTTTGGTTATTTTGTTATAAATCAACTTAAACAAGAATCCACTGATCAGTATCATTAACTGAAACTAAAATCATTTAAATTAATGAATTTTGTAAATTTAAATCAAATATCAAATCTAGTGGAAAAAAACTATTAAAAAACAAAAGTTAAAAATGTTTATACTAAATCTAAAATTAAAATGAAACCTGAAAATATAAAAATAAAAGCTACTTCCAAATATTAATACTTGTAATAGTACTAAAATAACCTTTCTGTTGATTCAAAATATCCATTTATTTTATTATTTTCATTATTACATCCTGTTTTTCAAATTAATTTCCATTCTTATCTTTATTGCAGCTTTTTTTCTTCCTCTCCCTGCATGTATCATAAAAATTCATTGCAAATTTACAAAAGACAGGTGTCATGGTGCACTACTGTGAGGAGACGAAGGAGCGCAGAGATGTGGAAGAATTATAATTAACAGTCTTTAATAGTTCAACAAGGAAAACACACATAGTACCAGGTATTGACGTGTAACACTGGACGCTAGACACGGGAAAACACAGGGCTTAAGTTCAAGGAACTAAACAAGGGTAATAACAAGACACAGCTGAAACAAATGGAACTCAATGGGAACAGGAAGAGGAAGAACCAAATATGGACACAAGGGAACACGGGAGAAAACTAGGACATGGAGCATGTGGGGGAGGAAAATAAACACAAAACAGTCCATGGGCGTGACAACAGCAGCTCATACAGTCACATCAGGAGGGTGGTGGACATGATTTAATCCTGTAATTAAATTCTAAATGCTTAAAACGATGGTGAATAATGAACCATTTAATAATACTGTTGCATAAGCAGACAATTGTAAAATCTGGAATCACACAGCTCATGAGCAATAAGCTTAGCAGCATCTTAAATATGACATGACATGAACCATATATCTAAATATTTTGTGATACTAAACATTGCGGCGAATACATTTTATAGTACAACAGAGGCACTAACGGATCAAATGAGAAATAAAGAGTGAAAGGGCTGGGCATCCATGCATAGATATTGGGAAATTATTCTCTTTTATTTGAAGTACTGTTGAGAGATAGGACCGTGTTGAAGACAGCCTGATGTCTTTCATTAAAATGCTAAACAGGTGCAAAGGTAGAGTAGGAAGACAACGTGTTTGATCAATGCGCTCTTACCATTTCATTTCTACCAGAATGGGACTTTATAAAGAACAAGATCTGGCTAAATCTACAGATGTGATATGTTGCACAGAACTGGAATAAAGTGACATTTGGAGGCAAATTTACAACAGTACCACAATTTCAGCATATTTTTTTTCTGTTAATGTCGGCTTTAAACGCCTTTTATACTATTTTCAACAAGACTCTAAAATGTAATGTGGTGTTACCATCAAGAAAAAGTAAATGTATATTTATAATAGTAAAATATAAATAAATAAATAAAATGTAATAAGATTAATTTATACAAGAAGCATTTATACAGAAAAATACCATGTAATTATCTGCTTGAAAAATTCATGTAAATAATTGTGAAATTTGCCACCAATTTCTGAGTGTTTCTAAACATTTTTTGTACATGTAACAAAAAACTTTTCAAATACGTTTTTATTTTATTTTATTTTTTAGGCAAGAAATATGACACACACCCCCCCCCCCCCCCACAATTATTATATTAAAATAAGAATTTTGGGGAAGTTGCACCACATGACATTTTACAACCTGAACTAACCTTTTCATGTCAAAACAAGGTCAAAATATATCATATTTTACTAGATGTTTTGATCTTGATACACAGCCATAAGGATGTGCAGTACTTTCTATGATCTCACTTCCTGTTTTATGCATGTTGGTCACACCGCATGACTTTAATTTAGCAGAAAAAGATTTTTCAAACATTGCTAAGCAGAAGCACTCCTGTTAAAATTCTAATAATAATCATGAAAATTATACCAAACTACTTTTTTGCATCCCCCAAAACCTAACACTCAGAAGTGTCCCACAAGATGGGTAAACATGACATGACATGCAAATTGCATTCAGGCCATTTTTTATTTTTTTTGTGCTGTTACCTGATTTGCATAATTCCTTTAGTGAATCAGTTACAACAACGCAGACAATTGTATGCAAATTAGCAGTGCTATCAGCGACCGCAATTCATTCATATTATTTATACATATATTTTCACATAAGAGTTTGAAATGGAATAGCAAGCCCATTAAATCAACAGAATGTTTTGTTTTTATTTTTGTAAGGGAGAAGGAAATTGCTGCTGTGGGATTCGATTAACATTATTTGCATACCTTATTCACAGATAGCCTACAGAATGTGTCTCTGCAGACATGCCCCGAAAAAAGCTAAAAGTTGGATCGCACTTTGGTGCCAAATGCTCTTGATTTATCGTTTGAAAATACAAACTTACACTCTGTACTTCAGAAACAACCACCAAGTTTGCTCGATAATCAAAAGCATTGCACATAGCCCTACCAATATTTCATGATAATGTGACGCAATGCTAAAACACGTCAGAGAGAAAGCAAGTTTTAAAACCGTCGATATAAATAGCGTATCTCCAAGGAATAACCGGAGTGTTGGAAAAGGAATATTTTTATCAAAGGATTTGGGACATATTGAGGTCAGTCTGATGTGGCAGAGTCCATAGATAGAGACAGCGGGAATTAAACAGTGCTCGGTTTCTCTTTAATATCGTGTCATTTGCATCTAGTCACATCTGTAAGCACGAGCAACATTTTCCGCAGTGCTTTTTACTTTTGGCAAGTGATTCAGAGAGCTGTTATCTGTTTCGATGTAGCAATGCCCCCTAACTGAGCAGGGCCAGGCTAATGCATTCCCTTTGAACAGCCTGGGCTGGATGGAGGTGTCAATCAGACGGAACGTTGACCGCATCCTCGCTCCCCTCTCGCTTTTTACATGTTTTCTTGCTTGTTCATCCAGCGCTAGGCTTGACAAAGATGGTCAAATAAGGGTGACTGCGGCGACACGGCACTGGAAACACAACCAGTCCCTTGAGAGACCAAGCAAAACATACCCCTGCACTGTTTTACTACTGTCTGTCCAATTATTTGATAAAAATCAGGTGGTTATTTCTGTTTTATGTGAAGTGCAGACACTGTCCTTTTGGACGTTAGAAACAAAGTAGGTCTATCCAATTATTTAAAGTGGTTTCCTGCTAATTTATCTGCATTAGAAGCATACCAAACCGAAATTCATAGGCAGGCTTGGGGTCTGCCAGGACGGTTTGATCATGAAAATAGCACATGAAATAAATGATTTTTCAATGTTATCAAGACATAGCCTAGTTCAACCAAAAATTAAATGCATTATTTGTATCAAACTTTATGGTGACCTCTTATTTGCTGCAAATAATGGGGAAAACAGCTTAATCATCTAATCAAAAATCTTTTTTTTTCTTTTTTTTTTAAAGTAAGTTTTTTGACCTGTTATAAATATTTATGGGTCAAAGGACAAGACATCTCATTTTGGTGTCTTCATGGTTTTATATGAATTTATATAATGCATGGTTATAAATATATTTATATTTTAGATAAATATAACGCATATTAAAAGTAAAAGTGTCTAGGGGGGAAATTATGGGTGAAATATGTTCCATAGTAATCATTGTAAAAAAGATATATATGTAAAAATGAAATAGAATATTATTTGACCAGTAACTTATAAAAGTAAATTAAAAAGTGGTCATACAAAATTCTATTACATTTAAAATTATTAAAACGTCTGCTGTACAAATGGGTAAAACCTAGTGATTGAAGGATAGTGGTAAAAATGGTTATATACCCCTCTCTATATACTATATATATATATATATAATATATATAATATATATATAAAAATGTTATATATAAGATTTTAAAGTTAATAGTTTAATGTTTTGGTGGCTGCACTGGGGTTTAATTGGTTTTTTTTTATTGCATCTAATGATTCTTGTTCTATAAATGCCTGACTTTTTTTGTTGTTTTGTTAGGCAAACTCTTAGTCACTGATTGTTAATCTTCTGTAAACTATATGGCAAAAAATGTGTTACAGTCATTATTTTTTGCTCTAATAATAATAATAATAATAATAAACAGGACACATTCTAATGTATTAAAACAATTTTAACTGTATTGAACTTTTATTGTTTGGATGTTTGAAACCCCCTTTTTGTCTTTGACACTTGATACCTGGTACATTTGCCATATTGTGGACAATTGTAGACAAAGTAATTAGAGTAATACTTTATGAAGACAAATGTTTAAGACCATCAAATTATTCTTTATTGCTCAGCCGCTGAGTAACGCTGGATTTGCAAACGATACACGAGCTGCTGCTGGACCACAACACAAGTGCATCCTGTCTGACAGCCAGATTCAATAATATGAAAGGATTGAGCTCTGTCTTTCTAAAAGCACTGAGTTACACTGTTACTCTCTCTTGACAAAAAAAAAAAAACTAGTGCTGCCTTAAAACAGCAATCAGTCAGACACCAAAGAAATACATTTAAACCTCAACCAGGATGCCTCACTTCTCAATGGCAGGTCAGGTGAACAAAGGAAATTTATCAAGAATAAATATTTCTTGCAAGTATTTCTTTGACAAGTTGCTGGATAATTTCTAATTTTGCATTTATTTATAATGTTAAATTAGGACATTTACATCACACTTTTAGTGGCCATTGGCAAATATCCATCTCAAACCTCATATAGTTTCTATATCCACTTTATTTTCAACTTACAAATGGGTGCAGCCTTTTGTAATTTGCACAAGGCTTCCTGTGTCATTTGCTACCAGTTATTTTGTGTATAAAAACTGTATATGCTGCTTGATACTGCAAACTAATACACTGGTTTTCAGCATAAAAGTTGAAATGTTTAGTTATTTACCTATGGCAGCTAATGAATCTCAAGTCTCACACATTCAAATAAAATAGCTTACTTCCACGCTGCAAAATAAGGTACAATATATGCCCATTAACTAAAGTTGCCATAGTTAAAATATATATATATATAAATCAGCTTTGCATGAAAAATACATTTAAACTGCAAAAGAACCGCATGGTATATTTCATAATCAAGATATCTCTGAGTAAAATCTGGGCAAGAATGGGTTTATTTTGAACCCTGCAACAAAAACAAACTACTCTGCCCATATAATTCATTCTTAACGTCTTATCAAAGAGGAAGGTTTTTATTTGTCTACAACAATGGATACAGTTTTTCTCCAGACAGCATAAAAATGTTTGAAAGGCAACACAGACATTTGAAGACCTCTCTTTTTCGCTCTGATCTGACAGCATGATGCCAATCACCACCACACTCCAATCTCACTGAGGCAAGCAAGATTTAAAGATAGACAGAGGAAGAAAAGAAGAAAGCATGACCTCTCTCTGTAACTTCACCTATCTCTCTCTCACTTACCATCTCCTGCTTTTCTCCTGGAAAACTCTTTCGCACTATTGTCAGAAGGACAGCAGGATGCCAAAAGCATCTGCCAAAAGCCTTCCCATCATGCTCTGGGGCAAAGGCATCAATATCCAGGAAAGGGTGGGGGACCTGAGTAAGTAAACACTCTGAATCATAAACAAAGATGAATAGTGCTATGAGTCTTATTCCACACCGACTGCAGACGGACACTGCATCCTCTCTGACTCGGGTGTTATTGCATTAGGATGGATTGGGAAGTGAAGCCGACACACAAATGGGGGAATATTCAAGAGCGATTGCGTTTCTTTTTCCTCACGCCATCAACTACAGCTTTTTAGACCAAAGTGAGCTCTGTTGGAAATGGGGTGAAATTTCCGGTCTGCAAATGGGCTACAGATATCTGGATGAGAGGCCGCAGGATTCTGCACTTCTTTTGATATATATTTTTTTCCAAATCAGACTCAATTTTCTCACAGCTTTCAAAGAAACAACCCTGCAGTACTTCATTAGATCATCACTCTATTCATAGACAGGAGAACATATATGCTTGATGGGGTTACTGAATGAATGTATTTGAGAATAACAACATGATCAGTGACTCCATTGAAACACAAAGACTGTTTATTTCATTCTGAAATTGGTTGGGTTTGCCTTCTAAGGATCATGTCAAAACAAAGTCAATAAGGTGAGGTAAAATTCATGCTGACAAAAAACTTTGCTGGTCTAAGTTGGTTCAGTTTACTATAGTTTGGGGGTGGGTAAAATCAGATTTTACATTGAACATCAAGCGGTGACTGAACATCAAATCAAAACTGTTTATCATACAAAACAGCAAGGCGCAGCACTGCGCATAATGTAAAAGGCTTTTTAAAAGTTGAACTTGACATGGCGTCATATAAACACAAAATAAAAGCTGTCAAGCCACCGCATATTTACATAAAAAAACAATTAATAAACAGGTGCTGCTTTTTTGGTTTTGCTTTAGGAATTGTAGTGACTTCCAATACAATATCCGATGCAAAATTTTGCAATCAATCTCTCTGTGTCCAGGTTTGATGTTTACCAGCCAATGGGATTTGGGTGTGGGCGTGGCTACCCGGTGCTTCTATTTCGTTAAAAATAAAAACCAAGTAGGCCTGGCCAACCAAATGTACTGTTGCTGGGCGTGACTGGTTAGGACAAACATGGAAAAGATTGTGTAGGATATCAGACCGAATCAGACAATCTAAGATTTGGTCAAAACATGGTTGAAACATGAGGAGCCCAAAATTCCACAAGAGGCCCAAGACAACAGGATGTCATAAATCAGACCCTAGCCAGTCTGAAGCAAGCCTAACCAACTCTTTCACAGAACAGCTTTCAACATTAAAACAAAAGAACACGTATTGACAATTCCAAGGAGATTGTCAATTTTGGGGGCAAGTTATCAAGAATAATGGTCAAAAGAGATGCACAGCGTGACCATCACATGGAAACATGTGATAGTGATCACAAGCTCTTCGGATTGACCCCCACCCCCCACCCCCCCCCACCACCCACTTAGGAGAACAGAACAGGACAATTCCTTATGAGAGAACTCTTAACCTCTGGTCTTCATACGTTCACAGAACATGTCCTTATGTTCAGAGAATGGCACAGAAACTGCATTTCCATGTAAATATGCATCTAAATGACACTAAAAGGACCTGAGCAACTAATCATTTCTATGCATAACTCCATATCATGTATGTAACCTACATGTGACTTATCAGGTCTTAATCATTTATTGTGTAAATATTTTTAATAACTATTGAATCGCTTAATGGTTCGTATTCAGGTTTGGTATGTGTGAGTTTGAGAATTCATGCTTGAAACGTTTATTCCAATCACTTCGTTGTCAAATGTAGCATATTCTTGTTATAGAAATCATGTCCGAATGTATACTCTGCTAGAGCGGGAAAACGCGGACCATGTGAATGATGAGATAACATTTTGATTTATGAATTGGTAGGAGAAATATACAACACCCCGAGCAAACACGACATCTAATTGGTCAAAACAACATTTGGGATGTGTTTAAACAGCGGTTTAATACTCAGGACATTTTTATTAAAATAGCTGAACTGGTGCATTTAATATAAATTTTAACCTAATTGAGGAACTCAATGCTAGGGTTAATTAAGTGATTGATGGTTGTTCAGATCTATGCAATTGCACATATTGCTATAAACCTGGGATTTTACATTTTCACTCTCCTAAACTCATTCTTCCCTCACTTTCTCTCTTTCTGCAACTTGTGAATGCGTGTGTTCATGTGTTAGATTAGTTTATGTGTCTTAGATTTATCCAATAAAGCCTTATTTATATTGAAAAGAGAAGTATCTCGTGTTTTGTGCTCACAAGTTAATGTCTTAAAATGCCGATCTTGTTACCGTGCTAATAAATAGTGTTTTCACTATATTTTGGATATAAATATTCATTGCAGAATTGATGGCATACGGCTCGTTCACTGAATTGCTGGCCGTCTCAGTGATCTGCCGTAAAACAGTGATTCTGTCCAAATTCCCTTACATATTATTGGTGGAGTTCCCTTTAAAATCTTAGAATGATTCCCTTTGAGCTAAATTGACCTGTTTCCCTTACAATTGCTAAATTTAATATCACTCATGTCTGAGCATAAGCTATATATTACATGGAAAAAAATAAATAAAATATAAATAAATAAACAACACTTCAAAATTTCACAAATCCACTCCCCGCTGACATTCTTTCCTATTATCCAAGTTTAAATAATCATATAATCATGCATAGCTAGGATACCAAAATACATTAGGATTTGGATTTTGGTAACAATTCTAACAATATTCATAGTTGCATTTTATTGTTTATATTTAGCATTGATTTTTGCTACCTGGGGGCACTTTTTCCAGAGACGTGAAATACGTACCAATAAATATTTATCATTGCAGTTTCCAAAAGAAATAAACACTAGAGGCAGTAAAACTCAGACCCCTTTTATTCCTTTTCACACACATTTACAAAGTTTCGATTAATAAAGAATGATTTTCGCACAGTTACTTGAAGAATGGTATGTTCTGACTTCAAAACAATTTTAATATGCTGGGAGATTTGAAAACTGATGCTTTTGAATGTTAGCACTGCACATATCCAGCTTCATACGTAGGCTACTTGAGAGGTGAGGAGCTCTGGTTCGAATCCCGTGTAACTACGGTTCAACAAAACAGTTCAAATCTGCATATAAGGAAGTCCAAATGGCACGGTTGCATCAACAAATGCGTTTTTATATCAGTTTTGCATTTGTTAACACTATCGGGTAGGTTTAGGTTTGAGTTTTGTGTAGGGCATATTTCCAACACGATAGAGCATTAACTTTTAGCGACAGTCTCCGGATATTTGAATTCTGAACCGCCGCAATAAGTACCTGAAGCAACGCAATAAAAACACAGCAATACGTACCTATATCAATGTAATAAAAATGTGCCAGGGTTCACATATTGAAACTGTGTTTTAGCGCCACTCAGTGCACATTTCTCTTTGAAACTGTGGTGAAACGTGCAGTAAGGTATGTAAAAACGGTGTTGCAGAAAAGTACCAGAGGTGCGTGTTTTTATGAGACCAGGTTGGATTTTTCACCTTTTTCACCAATAAGCAGAAGAGACCTGCAAACAATTGGAGAACCAAACTAGACTGAAGACCATGCCTGACTAGGAAACCAGCTAAGAGTTCTTTTAGGAGGGTAGAAATATAATTTTTCAGCGACTGTGTGTGTCTTAAACAAAAGCAGGAAAAGTGCCAGTCTAGTTGAAGGGAAAAGAGATGTGCTGTTGGAAAGAGAATGAGAGCGTTTCTTCAAGGGTGAAATTAATGGAGAGAGGAGGGGATGGAGAACTGCATACGAGTGAGAGAGTGATCGTGTTTACTGGATGTGTTTACCAGCCCGTTGTTTTCCAGTTCCCCACGGCTGCAGATCAGTGTCTGTAACCAAACAGGGTTTGGGTGGATATTTAACAGACAGAGCAGTTGGTCATTTCACAGCTCATGCATTCCACAAAACAGTGCTAAAGTAATTATGCCTAATTGCATCCTAATCTCTCCCTTTCCATCTTAAATCTTTAATTGGCTACTGTCGACATTAAGATGGACGGTTCGATATTCTATGCACACACACACACACACACACAAAAATGAAGAAGAAATATTTCATGTTTTGCACTGTTTCTAGGTCACTAATCAAATATGCAAATAATTGAAACTGAGCATATGAATGAATTCTACAAAAGGTCAGATGTTTTAAGAGTGCACATGATACAAAAATGTAATTCATGTGGACAGACCAGTTGGGTGCCTTAGATTACATCAACATGTCAATTTGATAATGATTTTGAATTCAACTGAAAATGGAAAGACATTCCTGCAATTTTTGTAATGTGGCTCATACTGGCAGTGGCATCAGGTGATTTCACCACATCAGGTGACAATATATGGCTTTCAGTGTAGACACCCAGTTCACTGTTGTGCCTGATAGGGTCAGTAAACTTCAGCATATGCTTCTGTGACTGCTGCACTGGTATATATATCACTGAGCAAATCACCATGTTTTTTTTTTAAATCATTAAACATCAACATTTCAAAATGCAAATAGGTTGAAAATGTGAAATTTGTGATTCAAAACAGCAATATTCAGTAAAACTGGAAAAAGAACAGAGAACGAAGAAAACTAAGTAATTATCTTAGTTTTAGAAAAAAGTAGTAAGAAAAACATTGTCTATACATTGTTAATGTATTTTTTTTCCTGAAATGTTTTAGTTGAACATTCATTGAACATTTTTAAAAAAAATGTTCAGAGAACATTCAAAAGTAACATTCGCATAATGTTACAATTAAATCTTTGCACAACAATGAAAAAAAAAAATTTGTTAATAGTTTTTGAATGTTTGGATTTCATGGGAATGTTCGCAAAATATTCTTCGAACATATTTTTGTTAGCTGGGATTCATAGACAATCTTCATCAAAAACATTTTTTAAAATTTTTGAAAAGTGTATGTGAGGAACATATATATTGATATCATATCTGACTAACATGCGTGTTAATGTGAATTTTAATGTTGCAAATAACATTAAAATAACTGCAGATATTTATTCACATAATGAATGATGAAGTAACAAAATATGTTTAAAAAATGTAATTTAGTAAATTAGATATTAATAAGATAGTAGCAAGAACTTTTTGTGATTAATAGATTTTGATTAGAAACAAGAAAGTGTTCTCTGTGGTCTTAATTCTGCTGAAAATCAGCAAGTAAATGCTAAATTAATGATTATTGTAATTATTTAATAGTAAGAACTATTAAAAATACACCAATAATTCTGTAAAAGCAATATAAGTCATTGAAGGGATGGCAAAATGTCTTCAGCAGAGCGGATAGTATTATACTCTTAATAAATTTAAATAAAAATACACAAAGTGGGCAGAGAATGTGTGGAAGTTATGTAGATAAAAAAAAGCAGACTGTGGATTTGCAGACTGTGGATGCCTGCTCAATGTAACTGAGTGAGAACTAAGGAAAAACTTGCTGTAGTCAGAAACAAATGGAAACTACAGGCAAATTAATGTATAGCCAGATGTGAGAGTGTTGTAAGAGTAAAATAAACAACTACAAAAAGTGAAGAAAAGTAAAACACAACAGAGCCCTACTACTAACATGCTTCTTTCCGTCCTAGTGTGGGTGATGTAGCCTACAGGTGAAATTATCTCGGTTTTTAACTAAAAGGTTGTAGTTTCAGATCTTTTAAGGTGTGATCTATGAGCTATCACCATAGTGCACTTGAACAAAACACTTAACCTCTAGCCGCTCCAGGGGACTGTGTCTGTAATAAATGTATTGTCAAAAGTCAAAGGCGTTGGCTGTATGACTAGTTTGTTCAGTTCTTTAATATACACCTTTGCTACCTCCTGAAGTACTTCTGTCACTAAACTTTATTGTAGTTTACTATCAAGTCACTTTCAGGCCAACTTTTGTCCTAGTTTCTTCGTGTACTTGGTGTTTTAATTTGGTTGACCCCTCTTGCTCATGACAGAGAGAGCAGTCAAGCAAACACAGATGATGAACAATGCATTAGGAGCAATGTTTGATCGTTTTCCACCTGCCAGCACCAATCGCCAGAACTTTTCGGTGAGGACTTTCATGTGAGGAAGCTGGGGCGTCTCTCTGCCTGTCCAACACAAATGGGCACACAGAGGCAGCAGACCCCGAGAAAGACCGACAAAACAAAACAGACAGAGAGAGATTTTACAAATGCAACTGACCTCATGATGGATTAGAAATCCACATCTTGACATAATTGTTACATAAGATCTTTAAAATTGTTACTTAGGAAATAGCTAGAGGATTGTTGCGGATATGAAACATTGATCTCCCCGAGCAAATATGAGTCAACTGGTGATTATGTGTGGATTTATGCAAGCACAGAAAGAGAGCCATCAAAGAGCGAATTCAAGGTCATTTGAATAATATAGCTCGATTATGCCATCTGTCACAAAGCAAATCCAGTCTCAACACAAATGGACATTGTCCCACAGTGAAGATCAGTCCTGATAAGCAGAGGACCACAATCCTGTGGGAACAATAAGTTAATTAAAACAGAGTTTTCAGATTCTGATGATTTTATGTTCTATACCTTATTCTTTGGTGTCTTCATTATGTTCTTTGTTTTAGAAATCTTGATCCCTTTTTTTGTCCGAACAGGAGAATATCCAATGTACAGTTATTCTAGTCACAAAGGTCTATATAAAGGTCTTAAATAAAGGTCTATTATTTAAGTCTATAATGAAATTATAAGGGGTGTATAATAATATAATATAATATAAGATAAGATAATATATGTTTTGTCGTATCTTTGCCCCTGTTTCTGTTCCTGTTTTCACTTTTTTGGTCATGTTCCTGTCCTCGTTTAGTTTAATTAGTCATTCAGTGCACCTGTGTTTGTTAATTTTCCCCTGCATTTAAGTCCGAGTCTGTGCTGTCTGTCTTGTCCGAGATTGTATGTCAACCCATGTGTTACCTGTGTTCCTGTCTGCTCAGTGTTATCCCTTGGATTTTGGATTAAAAGACTATTGTGTGAGTTTACGCCTTGTCTCCTCGTTCATCGCTCCTCTCCGTAGGCGAGTGTGACAGAATCTCGGACCAAAACAGTTTAATCCGTGTGTTCCCTCCGTTTTTTGTTTCCGTTTGTTCCATTCAGTGTTTTTTTTTTCTCCCATTGTTTCTATGGATGCCTTCACCCGCCCCGAATACCTCCTCCTCCTGCTGGAGCAGGGGGAAAGATCGCTCGAGGGCCACACCAGACTGTTCCTGGTCCTCGCTGCTCTAACCAGCTACCCGGACGACGCACTCTGTGCATTCTATGACGCCAGCCTAAACTTGGAGTACAGAGCGCTGTCGTCTGAGGAAGGCCCTTGAGCGAGTTTCGCCGCCTTTGTGGAGTGGACACTGGCGAGACACGGATCCCCGTTCACCATCTGTCCCGAGGGGGATCCCGCCAGTGCCACTCCAGACCCAGAGCCCAGCCCAATATCTCCCCGCTGCGCAGAGCATCAGCCCGAGCCCACCGCTGACGGAGCGCCATAGCCTGCCGCAACCGACGAGCCATCTCCAGAGAGAGTGACAGAGCTGAGGATTGCCGCGGAGCCGGAGGCCGTGACGTCAGTCCAGGTGTGAGAGCCGGCTACAGAGCCCACCACGAAGGAGAGAGCCACGGACGGTGTGAGCGTGGAGAGGAGCTCCACCCCCGGCACCGCGGCTGAGGGTGAGCTAGTTGGTTGACGCCAGACCAAGGTGGAGCCGGAGGAACTAGGGAGCCCGGCAGAGCTAGTGGACTGCCGGGCCATGGCGGAGAGGAGCCATGATGGGGGACCATGGTGGAGTTGCTGGAGGGAGGAGCAATAGTGAAGGTGGGAGATGGAGATGGAGCCGATGGAGTGTGGTCCCAGGATGAAGACGGAGAGCCAGGGTGACACAGAGGATCCAGAGGGCCAAGGCAGAGCTGACGGCTCAGGGGACTGAAGCAGAGGCAGGAATCCAGAAGACTGTGGTGGATCTGGAATGACAGAGGACTAAGGCGGAGCCTGATGGAGCCAGTCGAAGGGGTGAGGTGGAGTCCAGGACTCGGAGGCTGGAAGCAGAGACAGGAGATCCTCCAACCACAAGGTAGCTGGTTACTGGAAGGCTCGAAGCAAATCCAACCCACAGGGTTTGGCATGCTGAGGGTGAGCTGAAGGACTTACAGGAGCCAGCGGAGGTAGGGCTGAAGGACTTGCTGGCAGAGGAGGAGAGAGTGGGAGGCTGGGAGAGATCCTCCACGAGGCTGGAGACGAAGAGCTGGCCGACGAAGGAAAGCTGGGCGGAACCAGCAGGGTCTCAGAGGATTCATGGCTGGATGGAACTAGTGGGGATGGGAGAAGCAGAAGCTCCTTATTTAAATAGTCAATAACATCCAAGGCCAGCGGCAGTTCACCTTTAGCAGCTGGTGTGTGGGCATGGTCCATATCAGATTTCATATCAGGACTCCCACGGCAGCACGTTGCTGGTCAGACCTCTCGACATGCTCTGGCTCCGAGGCAAAATATGGCTCAGTCGCTCTATCTGATGATGACTCCTCTGACACAGTGGGCTCTGGCTCTCCATCTACAGTGGGTGTGGCTATAACTGGCTGGGCCCTGGAACTGGAGCGAGGCTGGCTGGGTATTCCTCCACATATCTGACAGTGAAAGGTAATCCGAAAAAGCCAGCACCCACTCAGCAAAACTCCCTCGAGGACCATCGACGGGCAGGCATGCCTTAAGCCGCTCACTGAGTAATAAAAATTCAAAGCGGGTAGTGGGTAAGGCACGCCAGATCCAAAAAGTCCCTTGTATGGTCCTCGAGGGAGCGATCTGGATGGCTGGTAAGTCCATACCTATTAAACATTTTGAGGGTCTTGTATTCTATTATGGGTTATTGTAAAATCAAAGCACACTATGAAGGAGTAGAGACCAAAACAAAGTCCCTTAATCAATATTTCCACAAAGAGAACGCTGGAGAACACAGGAGCAAACAAACGCAACCGCTAAACTTCAAACAACAACAATACAGGACAAAAAACCAGGGGAGAGCTCAGGACTTAAATATAAGAGGGAACGTAATCAACAGGAACCGAAACAGGTGTGTAACATATAGTAACTAAGGACACCAATAAGAGAACTAAGGCAGGAAATCATATCAGTCACCATAGAAATCTATTGGAGGGAAAATACTAACAAAGGAAAACTAGAACCAAACAGAAACAGACATGTGACAGTATAGTATTGTTATCTTAGCAACATTCCAACATCTCTATTTTAAGAGACTGCTGTGCACAAGATGCACTCTTTGTGTTTTTGTGGCTCTAAATCAAACACATGGTTTTATTTCAGTTAGGATGCTGCTTTAGAAGGCAGCTGCCTATGTAGGCAGCAAACATCAAGGCAGGCTTTCGTACATAGAGACATCAGTGTCACCAGAATCAGGCCTGGAGGGAGACATGAGGACTCCCCACCAAAGCTGGCTTCATTACGGTACATCTGTCACCGTGGCAACAGGGGGTTGTTGCCAGCAGTGATGAAGTAAGGACTTGAGGAAGGCAGTTTAAATACTTCAACATGCCTGTCATATTACCGCAAGCCAAGGGAACACCAGAAGTCCATTATCACACACTCTCCTGCTCTCTGCTTCTCTGGTAAGAGGGTGCTAAACATGTCTATAGAGAAATGTTCGCAAGATTACACCCCGGAAAGACTCTCACCGGGTAAAACATTTAACAACACAGTCATTTGGCTTTTATAAATAATGCCATGTTTCATTTTCTCCCAGACTGATCCTGTTCCTAGATTGAACCATCAAACAGTGCTGTAAAATTCACAGTACATGACACACTCCCATCAGGCAGCAGTTTGAAATGCGTGAAATAACCCTCCAAAATGACTTGTTTTCACTTAAAAGGCTATAAATGAATTAGACAATGACACAATGAGAATAAGTTTTTCCCAAAAGAAAATTCTGCCATCATTTACTTACCCTCATGTCATGTTCCAAACTACAATGATCTTTCTCTTTCCTTGTACCAAGAGAAATTTAGCAGAATGTTCATACCGCTCTTGTCTATTAAAATGAAAATAAAAATATATCATTATGTACAGTGGGTACGGAAAGTATTCAGACCCCCTTAAATTTTGCACTCTTTGTTATATTGCAGCCATTTGCTAAAATCATTTATTTTTTTTCCTCATTAATGTACACACAGCACCCCATATTGACAGGAAAAACACAGAATTGTTGAGATTTTTGCATATTTATTAAAAAAGAAAACTGAAATATCACGTGGTCCTAAGTATTCAGACCTTTTGCTCGGTATTTAGTAGAAGCACCCCTTTGATCTAATACAGCCATGAGTCTTTTTGGAAAGATGCAACAAGTTTTTCACACTTGGATTTGGGGATTCTCTGCCATTCCTCCTTGCAGATCCTTCCAGTTCTGTTAGGTTGGATGGTAAACGTTGGTGGTCAGCCATTTTTAGGTTTCTCCAGAGATGCTCAATTGGGTTTATTCAGGGCTCTGGCTGGGCCGTTCAAGAACAGTCACAGATTTGTTGTGAAGCCACTCCTTCGTTATTTAGCTGTGTGCTTAGGGTCATTGTCTTGTTGGAAGTTAAACCTCCGGCCCAATCTGAGGTCCTGAGCACTCTGGAAAAGTTTTCGTCCAGGATATCCCTGTACTTGCCCGCATTCATGACTTTCCCTCATGTGCGAACCAGTCCATCTGATCCCCGCAAGCTGAGCGTGCAAACACCCCCACAAGGAACAAGAGCAGGATGCTGCCACCACCATGCTTCACTGTTGGGATTGTATTGGACAGGTGATGAGCAGTGCCCTTTTTTTCTCCACACATACCGCTTAGAATTAAAGTTCTATCTTGGTCTCATCAGACTAAAGAATCTTATTTCTCACCATCTTGGAGTCCTTCAGGTGTTTTTAAGCAAACTCCATGCGGGCTTTCGTGTGTCTTGCGCTGAGGAGAGGCTTCCGTCGGGCCACTCTGTCATAAAGCCCCGGCTGGTGGAGGGTTGCAGTGATGGTTGACTTTCTACAACTTTCTCCCATCTCCCATCTGCATCTCTGGAGCTCAGCCACAGTTATCTTTGGGTTCTTCTTTACCTCTCTGACCAAGGCTCTTCTCCCTCGATAGCTCAGTTTGGCCGGACGGCCAGCTCTATGAAGGGTTCTGGTCATCCCAAACGTCTTCCATTTAACGATTATGGAAGCCACTGTGCTCTTAGGAGCCTTAAGGGCAGCAGAAATTTTTTTGTAACCTTGGCCAGATCTGTTGCCTTGCCACAATTCTGTCTCTGAGCTCTTCAGGGAGTTCCTTTGACCTCATGATTCTCATTTGCTCTGACCTGCACTGTGAGCTGTAAGGTCTTATATAGGTGTGTGGCTTTCCTAATCAAGTCCAATCGGTTTAATCAAACACAGCTGGACTCAAATGGTGGTGTAGAACCATCTCAAGGATGATCAGAAGAAATGGACAGCACCTGAGTTAAATATATGAGTGTCACAGCAAAGGGTCTGAATACTTTAGGACCATGTGATATTTCAGTTTTGCTTTTTTAATAACTTCCGAAAATGTCAACAATTATGTGTGTTTTCTGTGCAAGATGGGTTGCTGTGTGTACTTAATGAGAGAAAAAAAATTTTTACTTAGGATGAAATTTTAGCAAATGGCTGCAATATAACAAAGAGTGAAAAATTTAAGGGGGTCTGAATACTTTCCGTACCCAGTGTATTTTTATCATGAATGAGATTTGAGAACCTAGGAAGATTTTCAGAATAAAGACTTAAAGGGACACTTCACCCTAAAATGACAATTTTTCCATAATTTACTTATCATCATATGGAAGCATATCCGCCACACAAGGAAAAAAAGTATGTTTTAGTAAATCATATTTACTACATAAAAAGTCTAATTTGACAAAGGCATAATTATTAGTTACAAATTTTAAATGAACATAAAAAGTCACAATTATGAGAAAAAATAAGTATTATAAAAATGTGATAATTCTGATATAAAAAGTTCATTTCAACTTTTATGTCATAACTGACTTTTTAATCGAACAATTTAGACTTTGTCAGTTTCGACATTTTGTGTCCACTTTGTCATAACTGAATTTTTATCTCATAATTTGACCTTATATTCAATTCAGTTCAGGTTTATTTGTATAGCACTTTTCACAATACAAATTTTTGCAAAGCAGCTTTCTACATTATATTTAGGAGTAGCTTATCAGTGGTGAGTGTCAAGTTGATGTCCATATCATGCAGTTAGTTAAATGACATGTAATCAAACAGACAGTGAAACACTCAGGTACCAGCAATGTTATATTATGCAATCAAACTTATAGCAAAGTTTGGTCGTTTTGTATGTTAGCTTAGGTCCTTTGGGGGGTTGGCATCATCTTTTCTCAGGTCATCTCAGATCTTTGTAATGCCAGCCCTGAAGCTTCCTGACTGAAGCTTCTGTAATTGTTTTTGTGCACTTGAATATGAATTCAAAAGTTTTTCTATCTAATATGCGATGCCACAGTTGTTTGACTGTAGAGGAATAACGTAACAGTCTGTCTAGATGCCAAAGTGTGTAATTCTAAAAGAGTGCTGTGTACTGTTTGTTTGTCCATAGTAAATCTCCTCTGTCTAGATCTAATTTAATAGGAGAACATTATTGGTAATCCAATCTTTTACATTTTTAACACATTCTGTTATCTTAGATCATTTAGAAGTTTAATCTGGTCTTGTTGAAATATGTAGTTGAGTATAATCAGCATAACAATGGAAAATAATCCCATATTTTCTAATAACAACATGTATACTGAAAATAGCAGAGGGCCTAAGACAGATCCTTGCGGCACTCCATACTTTACTGATGATAATTGAGATGACTCCCTGTTTAAATAAACAAAGTGGTAGCGATCGGACAGGTAAGATTTAAGCAATTTTAAAGCCTGCCCTTGAATACCTGTATTGTTTTGTAATTGATCTATGAGTATGTCATGATCTATATTGTCGAATACAGCACTAAGATCGAGTAAAACTAGCAATAATTTACCAAAGCTTGTCATTTCAATCCTGTATAAGTTTCTTTCTTCGAAGACAAAGAATTATACTTTTAGAAATGTCTGTTTTGTTTTGATTTGTACAGTGGAAGACCATGGTCATCGAAACTGTTTGGTTACCAACATTTTTCATTCTTCAAAATATTATCTTTTGTGTTTCACAGAAGAACCAGAGCAGGGTGGAACCGCGGGGTAGTGAATACAATTTTCAAAAGACTCCGTTCTCAGTCTTTTTAACAATGTAAATGAATAAAAACATGGATTCTGAACAAAATGAAAGCAAGTAAATGATGACAAAATAACAATTTTTGGGTGAACTATACATTTAAGGTCATTTTTGACAGCCTTCCCATTTACATTATAAATACTCATTTTATTCTCTAATTCAGTCCAGCTGGAATAAAACATGATAGCATGACAGTGAATTATCTCATTACTGGTGTGTCCTTAGTGGGATGGAGGTCTTTCTTTGAGAGTGTGTAACATAATGGCTGGACTCAATCAAGTGCCTATAGACTCAGGTGCTCTGAGTCAGCACTTCACAAGGAGAGCTCTTCATGATGGAGCCAACCAATCGCCTTTGATACCTCTGCACTCTCTGAGTGTGATAACTGCTCAGATGGAGTGTTTAAAGGATGTTCCTTTAAATAGGTGGGAAATAAATATCCAATCTGGAGAGTGAGGAGTGTCAGGTGGAACGTGAGTGGGGACCAGAAATGCTGCATGTTTGCTGCCTAAGGACAGACAGGTGCCAGAATGCATAGATCGCTTTTATTAACATGATATATCTTCATGAAGTCTCACCGTTTCACATTAAATGACAGCTCTGATTATATGCGAAGAGATTACGCAAGATAAAAGCTCTCAAAATCAAATAGCACCTGAAAGAAGGGCACTGACCCTAATCTCATCTACTATAACATTCACTTACTGCTCAGTATGCACAGTCACACTACGTGGATTCTGTCACACAGTGAACACGCATAAGAGATTTTCAAAAGAAAAGGTTAGAACTGTTACACCAATCTGCATAATGATAAGATTACCGTTATACTTGGCATGACAAATTAGTGCGGCTGAAGGACTGATTTCAACTGTGACCATAATAGTGTCACAATAAGGTTAGCCTGTGCATTAGCGGTAGGGATTTTGCAGTGATTCTTTCTGCAGGTTACAGTAGGTGGCGACAAAGGGGTTCCTGACTGAGTCAGTATTTTATTACATTTTTTCCCCAAAGGAATTGGTTGAATGAATGATTCAATAAGTCATCTTAATGAGTGAGTCACTGAATCATTCATTCTACTGATTTGTTCAAAAACAATAAGGCTGCATCTGAAATCACATACTAAAAAGAGTAGTGTGTCAAAACAGTACCCGATGACTTGCTACTTCCGATGAGATTGTGAAGTGTGCATCCAATGGACACTTTGCTCTCCTATGATGCCACAAGAGAAGATCTGTAAATGACAGTGAAGTGACGCAACTGACATCGGTAGGTCACGTGACAATGACAACATGGTAGATGTAGTACGTCTTGATTATATGTATACTAGACACATTCTTACTATATAGAACATACTTTATAGTGGTTGCCAGTGTTGGGGGTAATGCATTACAAGTAAGGCGAGTTACGTAATCAGATTACTTTTTTCAAGTAACTAGTAAAGTAACGCATTACTTTTTAATTTACAAGAGAATATCTGAGTTACTTTTTCAAATAAGAAACGCAAGTTACTTTTTTTCCAATTTATTGATTGACAGCTCTCCTGTGCTCATGTTGAGAGAAATCACAATATTTAGCGGTAAGTTTCTAAATCAATAGGACATAGGGCCTTAGAATTCCATCTCACTCACAAAAAACACAGATTCATTGTTTCTCAAAATGAATAAAAATAATGCAACTCAGAATATGATGCAGACCTCAATAATTATAATGTAACAACCACAAATCTTTATGTATTAATCCCATCTATTAGAGCAATGTCTTGCTTCTGACCCTCGATTATTTTGTTTCCCCAGTTCAACCGTATGGTGTTTCAATAATCACAAATTACTCTCGACAAACATTTGTGTGTCTTTTTTTATTTCTGAAGTGTGTTGAAATTTCTTCTTCTGCATTCTACTTTACGGACGTACATTTACTTTCCCTTCAGCCTGAGGCTTATTCATTTCACTTTTGGTGTGAAAAGGCTTTTATATTTGCCAAAAATATAACTTTTTTTATTTTAAAACAACCAGCAAGCCCTATCCAGATTTAAAAAGTAACACAAAAGTAACGTAACACATTATTTTCCATAAAAAGTAACCAAGTAACGCAATTAGTTACTTTTTTATGAGTAAAGCAAGCAATATTGTAATGCATTACTTTTTAAAAGTAACTTTCCCCAACACTGGTGGTTGCAAGGTAATTACTTATTCAAAAGAAGTGCCTTTTCAGAGAATATGCGATTTCAGACACAGCCCATGTTTTTTTTCAGAGAATCAGTTTAGTGAATGATTAATTGAATCATCTTACAGTAATGAGTGAATCATTGAATTATTAATTCTACTGATTCATTCTACTACATCTGAAATCGCATACTTCCCTACTATATAGTATGCAAAAAACAGTATGCCAAAAGAGTAGTATGTCCAAATTCATAGTATTCATAAAATAAATAGAACTGCCCCCTGGCCCAAAGACCCGCCCCCATTCAGTACTGTTGCAATGTCCGACAAGACATGGTGTTCTCACACCACATTATGTTCTCACACAGTGAAAAATACTTTGTTGAGCAAAGAAGAAACTGACAACACAACGACAGACATAGACCGGACCCGGTTTACTTAGGATGAACATAGTGTCATGTTTCAAATTTTGTCATTTTGTAAGAAATGTTAACAATAAATACCGTTTTGTGGCTCTTTGTGTTGTGGAGAGCTCGGCGTGTAACTGGTTCCTCAGTTCAAGCGGCACGTGAACCAATCATCACTTCCTCTTTACTATTTATAGCATGAAATAAACATGAATGAACATCAGAAGGTGTCTTGTTTCAACCACGGAAAGATGTCAATACACACCATTTTGAACTCACCAAGTTCAAATCCACCAACGTCTGGCTTGTTTGTCGGACAAAAATGTTTGTCAATAGCAGTGAAGTGATGCAACTGACTCTGGTAGGTCACATGACCGTGACACATGGCGAACATAGTATGCCCGGATTACATTCACACTATACTAGAACACACTTTTCTAATGGCCACAAGGTAATTACTAAGAAGTACCGACTCAGTTTGGACGCACCCTAATTCATTCAGGAACAACACTGACGGTTTGGTGTGAACCGTTGAATCATTCACTAAAATTCTTTAAGGAATGTAATTTGTTTTGATATGAATGTATGTGTTTTTGAACAAATCAGTTGAATGAATGATTCAGTGACTCACTCATAAAGACAAGACATTCCTTCAATTACATTCACTGAAAACACTCAGTGAATTTATTCCTCTAATGTGTGTTGCTCGAAGATAAAACACTTCCTGCTTTGGCTTTGTTTGGAAACACATTCACTGGCAAAGCAAAAATACACTTAGTAACTGGAAATATTATGTCTACAATATACTTTAATCAATACTAAGTTATTTTTTACTAAAATGCTGTATAAAAGCAATATCACACTCACAACCGTATTGTCGGTCTAAGTATCATCATTATGGCTGTTGACCAGCACTGACAATAAATGGAACAATTTTCTGAATATCAACATACCTCAATTTGCATCTGTGAATATATAATTACCAATACCTGAAGATGGTAACTGATGTGTTGAGTGAGTGATGAAATGTTCTCTTTGATGACACACCTGAATGTTTCAAGAAACACACAAAACACGTTTTCCCTTGTGCTTCATTACACTATAGTTCTATCTTCTATGTATTACCAGCACATAAAGCCTTCTCTCTGCCTCTTCTCAGCTCACAATAACAATTCCTTTAGTTTGTTTTTACAC